>JAMFTG010001224.1:0-64449 GCA_023974075.1 Chaenocephalus aceratus
CTGCCAAGCAGCGATAATCGACCACTCGCACATCAGGTTGCTTCCAGGATCCCTGTCCAGACAGCAGTGAAGCACCATGACAGCAAGGATGAACATCACGTATTGCATGAGGTGACCCGTTTTGTGAGACTTGCACAACCTCCGGTGTCCTCTATGTGGCGCTAAAGAAGAAATGCTTAACAATGAGTATGTTGCCTCTTTCTCACATGTAGACCACACATCGTAATCTTCATGTAAATCTGATGATGTTCGTAACATGAGGCTGACTTCCTCTAGCCAGTAGGTGGCGCTATAACTCATCTGTAAAAGTTTAGGCTGGGACTCTGATCGACAGAAGAAAATTGGGTTGGTGACTTTACTCTCAAGTTAAAATCACTTATAACAAGCTTTAAATCACTTTTGACGGTGTGTGGAGTCATAAGAAGGTGCTGACCAAATTTGAAGTCTCTCGGATAATATCTCTAGGAGTTTGTTAAAGTATGGGTCCTCCACGACCGTATGCCTTTTTTAGTCATGTATTCTGTACCTGCTTGTGTTATTCAATTTATTTTATTTCATTATCTTTGCTTTTTATGCCTGTTTTTAAATGCCTTTTAATAATGTATTTATGCTGTATTGTTCTTAAATGTCTTTTGCTTTTAATTCTGCAAAGCACTTTGAATCGCCACGTGCTGAAAATCTGTTATATAATAAAATTGCCTTGCCTTGGGTCCTGAAAAATTTCCAAAATACACACTTAAAATCCCTAATTCAAAATACTGACCCGAAACATTTCTTTTAAAAAGAAAAAAGCTTCTCCTTTACCAGCTGTAACATTAAAGTGAACCGAGGTCATTCATAATAATTATGTCAATAATGTGACAAATATTATTATGAAGTTGTGCAGAATGAGTACTTTTACTTTTGTACTTTAAGTATATTTTGATGTTTAACGTGTACTTTCAGTTAAGTGTTGAATAGAGGACCGTAACAGATTATTATCACACTGTGGTTTCACGGATGTTTTCTGAAACCAAAGATCTGAGTCCTTCGTCTCCTCTGAGAGAAACCAGAAACCAGCTGCAGTTCCTAAGGTGACCACTGAGGTCCGCTCCTCCTCCTCCTCCATCCTCCTCCTCCTCCTCCTCCTCCTCCATTCCTCCTCTTCCTCCTCCTCCTCCTCCTCCTCCTCCTTTAGCTTTTATGTTTGGCACATACAGTATTTGAGCTTTCCTGAAAGAATTGAAACACACCTTTTTTGTTGGTTTGTTTGACGTGTTTGAACTTGAGTATTTTTAGAGTGAAGGACTAATAAACAAAATGGCTTCCGTTCTGCTCAGCTGGTGTTTTAACACAGAACACCTTAAGAGAAGACTACAATAGAGAAAGAGTCCCTCACAGTTTCATCAGAAACTTCAACCTTAATGTCCTCTGTGAAAACATTAAAAAAAGGACCCGCCGAGGGGGGGCTTTGGGGATTAACAGGTTTTAATGTGCTCTGTGAAAACAGAAAACTCAGAAATATGTGAAAGCCTGTCAGCTAAAGTAGTGAAACAGTTCCCGTTAAATGACAGAATATAGAATATATTCTAATGCCATCAGATACGGATAGTGGCTGAAAGTACATTTTGTAACTTTACAGTCTACTACAAGTACACTTCTTCATTATCAGGACACATGTAAACAAGGTGAGATACTGCATTAAGACGTTTTGAACTTCACTGTTTAGACTTTAGATCAGAGTTCCTGAGGGGGGGGTCAAGAGGGCGTGTTGATCGACCAATGAAACGCAGCCAGAGTCTCTCAGGTGTTTCAGGAGCAAAGGCCCAGGTGAGCTCTCTGATGGCTTCTGGGTCCTAGTGCCTGTCTTGTGCCTTCCCTCCACATCAGTAGCCCTCCTGACAGACTGACCCCCATCAGCCTGACTCCTCTTCCTCCTCACAGGGAACTCTTTAAACTAACCTGCACTCTCTCTCTGCTCTCACAGCTAGGAGGCCATCTTGTTTCCCAACTTTAAACAATCACACGTTCATCAACTCAAGAGTTTCTGCGACCACAACAATCAACACGTCAATCAATCAATCACAGCTCTACTTACTGAACTGTTAGCTGTGAGATTCATCAGTAGCAGCCTCGTCTGAGCTTCATCAACTTCAGCGTCCGTCAGACGAAATGAAGTGAAGGCGGCCTCCTATCCTGAGTGTGTGTGTGTGTGTGTGGTGTGTCTGTGAGTGTGTGTGTCCTCACCTCACTTTGACAGTTAGCAGTCCGACTGGTTGGACTGAGTCTCAGTCTGTGCTGCGTTCACAGGATCAAATGTTGTTTGTGAATATAATTATTGGGATGGGATCTTTAACAGAGTTTCCTGCTACTATAACCTGCAGTGCCTTTTATCAAAACAGGAAGTCATTACATTTGTGTAATTTTGCAGAATAATCCAGTGTCAGATTGGACTCTTTGCAGCCTCTGTTGTGAAAAGTTCTGCTTCCTGGACACAGCTTGAATAACTAAGTTAATTACAACAACACAAAGTGATCTCATCACTGCTCTTTGGTGATCTGGTTTTTCATTTGTAGAGTGACCACAGCTGTCAGATAAGTGTAGTCCAGTAAAAAGTACAACACGTACCTCTGAGATGAGTTACAGGTATCTCACTCTCATTTCATCCTGACCGCCCTTCCAACGTGTGTTATCTCCACATCTCACCCACATTTCCGTGCCTATTGCCTCACACCAAAGTTCACTCTGTCATGCTGGGGATTGTGAACTTTCTGACTCTTACGGCCCGGACACTCCAAGCTGACACCAATGAACTGACACAGACGGACCCGTGACTTTGTGTCTCCTCACGTCTCTGCGTCTCGGCCATGTGTCGCTCTGGAAACACCCTCAAAGACTTCAGCCGACGGCCAAGAAGCACGTACGACCTGCACATGCGTGAGTGGCAATAACTCTCCTTACCAGCAGGCGGCAGTAGTGTGTATTTGTCATTCAAAAGAGGCAACAACCGGAAGACAGACTGCGTGATATAAACAAACAACAAATAGCGTGTGCGTTCTACGTTCCCTCTACAGCGAGAAGCTCACGGGGCTTTCCCCAACCTGTGTCGAGAGCTGGAGTTCAATGGAATCTTAATAGTTTGTTTGGGTCCCTCACTTCCGTTTTCACTTCTCATGCACTGACTCGCTAGCTGAACAGGCCAATCAGAGTGATTTATTTTGCCGACAGCTTTTTTCGACCGGTTTTCGGCCGAAAAGGCGTCGGCACGGCTGAAAAGACACAATGGTGCGGGAACACACCAATCTGAGTAGAGCGTGTCGACGCTCATCGTCAGCCTGATGCCCAACGACGCCGATAATCGGAATGGTGTGTCCGCGGCCTTTAGAATCCATTAACCCCTTGAGCCACACCATCCGGACACATTGCAGTCACATTTTACCGGGTGGGGTTTTTCCTAAATTAGCGTTAGGGTTACGGCTAAAAGGGGAATTGGTCAGCTGATACTCTGCTTTAGTTTTTTTTGTTTATTTTCATACAAAGCCTTTGACCCAACAGTGATGGATTCAGAAACGCACATTTCCAGTGGCTTTACCTGCTATAGATGGTTATATTCCCATGCTCACTTTATGCTTACGACCATACCCTACCATACCAATACTTAGATGGGACACCTCGATATCTCCAGTGCTGCAGTCGCTGAATGAAGTGGTTTGGTGGCACCATCCAGTATAACAGGGGAGTCTTGAATAAGGACGCTGCATATTGGCTTGTTCTGATAGAAAATAAGGTTTGAAGCTCGTTGTGCCAAAATACGCCACTATTTCAAACACGTTCTAAGTCAAAACTGGGTTTTCCCGCTCGTTATAGTTTAAACACAATTTACATCGGAAATGAACGCTGTTCTTCAGATTGGTAGACATCCATTCACCCCTTTAGATAAAATAAATACTTTCAAATTTGTCAGTGTATTAGGTATTAGGAGTAAAAGTACTGCTAAGTTTTTCTTGTGTATTTTTATTTCTGATCTACAAAGTCTATTTTGTCCACTTATTATGTTGGTACAATCTGTTTTTCTGTGTTGTATTAGTTTATTCCTGACACAATTGATCAGTTGTACTAAGTCTGTGTTCTAATTATTTCTGTATCATAGTTTTAAATTATATTTGTATTTGCTTTGTTGTAATTTACCGTAGGATCTTTGCGTTTGTCTTTTATTCTTGTTCACGGAATTTTCTCTGAAACCATAAAGTTCACAATTTTACTTTTTTCTATTTCTTATAGTCCTTTTATCAATGCATTTGTTTTGTTCCATTCTGTTTTAGTGGTGCTTATGTGCAATATAAATGCTATACAAAAAAGTATTTTGCTTGTATACATGGAATGTAATGAAGTATTTTCGATAATGAGATATATATAAAAAAACATGCCCGATCTCGTACTATCTCAGAAGCTGAGCAGGGTCGGGCAGAGACATTGTTTTGCACATTTATGACACTGAAGGTCGCCCAGAGGTCTGAGTGTTGGTTCTTAATGTGGGCGCCCAGGGTTCATCACTCAAGTGTATTTAGTCTTGGCTCAAATTGGTTTTATTCCATCTAGCCTCCTTGCAAACCTATGGAGGACAGAACATGACATAGGTAAGAATAAATAAAATACATGTTTGAATAAATAGAGGAATAAATATTGGAACACTAATATAAATACTGTGGAAATAGATACAGAAATAAAAATAATACTGTAATAAATAAATAAATAAATACTTTAAACTAAAAAGAAAATAGATTTGTAAAAAATAAAATACATATAGATTGAGAACAAACAGGACACACATTATTATATATACTTTAATGTATTTCTAGATTGATGTTCACTTACATGCATTTATATAAAACATGTCTGTAAGCTAACGAGGTAGGGGGGTTTGGGAACTATGGACGGAGGAAACTGTTGAACAACGATGGTGTTTCCCCTGATTTATACAGTACACTTGCTTATGGGATATTACGGATTACAACAGCAGAAGTATAGTGCAGATGTTTATTAAATAGATCAAAGTAGGGCACCCGTTATTAATAATAAAAAACACCATAAGTAAAAACATATATAAAGTACACTATGGTTAAAACAAACTAAATAGCAGTATATTTTTTAAACAGGGTGACGAAGTAGCTGGTACTGTTTACAGATCCTAAATAAATTGACAGAAAAATAAAGCTTCAATTGCACGACATTTTTAAACCAATCAGTGAATTTGAAACCGTTAATTTTGAATCATTTGACCTTTTATGTGAACATGAACTGGAAGCACTTTACTGAATAGCAGAGGGGTTATTGATAATTAAAAAAAAACTCCAATAGAAAACTTAGTAGTGTAAAACAGTAGAAGTGTGGGAAGGGAATTATTGAATACCTTCTGTATCATAATCTTTCGGTGTTGCACTTTGTAGACGGTCCCTGCATTCAGATAGAAGTTGAGCAGCTCGGAGGACGGTGTGTATCGGCTTGTTTTGATAGAAAGAGGGGTTAGAGCTTGTTGTTTACCTACTGTGGTTGTTCAGAGACGACGATTGTGTTTGAGTTATTGATCTGTCAATATCTATCTAACTTAACCAACTAGGAAGCTACTCATCCCGTAAGTAACGCTAGTCTTATGAATGAAGACTCTCAGAGGGCATTAAGAAGGTTATCAAAAAACATATTCAGAAGGTTGTTACCAAACATTTCAAGAATGTTTTTAAAGAACGTTATCCTACCTTTCAGAAGAACATTCTGAGAAACCAAAATAAAATGTCCCGCTGAAAACATTCCTAGAACAATGAATGGTAACATTCTCAGAATGTTTTGAGAACCAAAAATGTCTAGCTGGGAACTCAAACATGCCACGGCCAACATGCATTATCTGCTTACAGCTTATCATGGATTACGTGCTTGTTTGTTTTTATCAAAAGTGACATCAGATTTTTTAAAACATCCTTTTCAAACAAATGCAACAAGGTTGATTTTTAAAGGGCTCTAGAAATAAATCTGACGTTGACCATGACCGTGTTAATATTTGCCCTCACAGGAACGTTTTACAAAAAAAGAATAACCTCCAGAAAACATTTTCAGAATGTTGCTTGGACGATGTTCTTCTTTTGTTTTCATGTAACATCCTCTCTAGCCTCTCATCCCAGCTGATCACCCGTGCCCACATATAGAGGTTAATTACCTCCCGTGCTCCCAGGTGCCGGAGATTGGATGATGACGCGTTCACACACACATAGACAAACCCTGTGCACAACCCAAAGCAGATTGGCTCCAACACAACACATAAAACACACATTTCCTGCCCTCTGCTTGCTTTATAAATGTGTCCATTTGATGCAATGTTTCTGCATGAGATGTACAGTACGCCCTCTGGCGGACTTTTTGTGAATTACGCTAACATCCCTAATGTTTTTTTATCTTGAGGGGGAATGCTCTAGGGACCCCAATTCTCGGCCAGTTTTTGATCCTGCAGCCGTTGTCTACGCGTGTAGCCCGACGGCTTCTTTTTTAGTGTACAAAAAGTTAGGGTGATTCTTTTTTCTGTACATTCGACTTGTGCCCATTGAAGGGCATGTGTACAGTGTGTACACATGACGACATGGGTACCCTAATACCAGAAAGGGCTATAGGTTTTGAAATATAATTGAGATAACAAGTAAAGGTCGTAGAGACATTATGCCCTACTGTTCTTAAAACGTTTTCCGCGGCACGTTTTATTTTGGTTCCCAGAATGTTCTTCTGAAAGGTAGGATAACGTTCTCTCAAAACAGTCTTAACATTTTTGGTGATAACTTTCTTAACATGTATGAGCGCATTGAGACAACGAATAGGACGTATAAAAACAAATGTGCATGCCAATATTCACTCACATGCACTTATAACCACACTAAGGTATGCAGGCCCACAGTATTCATAATATCATGTGTAAAATATCAGAAAATAATCATACTTTTTTCTGACTATAGGTTGTGTCTCGTTTGTAGGCTCTAACTGTTGGATGAGCTATCTGGCCGTGTGTGGCTTGTGAGGGCTGCGTATAAACAGTGTCCGCTGTTTATGCATATTGGATACAAATCGTTATCGCACCCTTTAGATTTGAGACCAACAGACCTATAGAAGAACGGACCGACTGTCACTGCCCTTCCCTGAAATCCTTGTTAGTGTTTGTATGTGTTTGTTTCTACTGTGTCGGGGTCTCACAGCCCGCTTCTCTGGCTGCGCTCTGCCTCTATTCACTCCACTTTTCCCCGTCTTTCAACCACTTATTCCTGGCTTAAAAAGTGATGTTTTTCCTGCTGCTGTGTGCGCCGTCTGCTCCGTTTATTAATGCCGAAGTTGGAAGCCTTTTCCCCTGCGATTCAACCACTTATTCCTCGGTAGAAAAGCCATATTCATCACCTTGGATCTCTGTATATTTGCCTGTGAGTCTGAGAACCTGCTAACAGTTTAATTTGCAGTTTTTCTCTTCTTGTCCATTTGACGACATAAACTGACGGTCAAATGGACACGAATCTGTCCATTTGACCATCAGTTTATGCCATCAAATGGACACTCAAATTAAACAGTTTAATACACTTTTAAGACCCATGTACCCATGATTCAAGCTGCTTTCCTGTGTTCTAAAGTGCTGTCAAGTGCCCTGGAAGTGTCACACTATTTAAACATTGTTCACCCACGATTCAAGCTGCTTTCCTGTGTTATAAAGTGCTGTGAAGCAGCCTGTTCTCTGGGTACAGTCTCTGCTGCATGGAGCTATTCACACCCTGCTGCCAGCATTATGAAAATATTGAGCGGTTTCTAACAATACTTTACCCCACATCAGAGCCCTGTTCCATGGGTAATAGAGGAGGAGTGGTGTGCCCTGGGTGTGTGGGTCCCTGGGTCCCTGGGCCTCTGTGGGTGTCTGTGGGTCTCACAGCCTGCTTCTCCGGGGTGCTGGAGTCATTTTCAGGCTCCTCTCCACAGTTGTCCCCCTAAAAATGAATTGTAATCATTATTTTTGCATTTAAATGATGTAGTCTATCATTAATATGGTTCATTAACACAATGCACATAGTCTGGAGCTCACTGGGGGTCCTGTATATGCTTTAATCAGGCGTTTTTAACACTTTTTTCCCATGAAAATGATTTTTATTCACTATCATGGGGCTATATAAATGAAATTCTGGGTAATTCGTAGCACAATTGTACCTTTTACTATTAAAATGTATTTGTATTATATATGTTTGGGCTATAAAAGTGACATTTCTGGGAGACTTTGTTGGTTTATGGAGCTTAGCCTACAAATCCTGGAGGTTCCTGCCGAATTTGGGAGCTCATAGGCGGCCTGCCGTGCGTCCCCACCCATGGAAAGCAGAACAAAGTAAAGAAAACGGTCAATTATATCTTAAAATAATCAAAAATGAAGTTTAAGAAAATTCTCGAAAAAACTACTGAGTGCCAACGGAGAAGGGGCTCAAAAAAGCTCAACCCTTTGGCGCTTCGGGCCAAAGCCCCGGACACTTTTCCACTCCCCCGTTACAACTTACAATGGAGAGGGGAAACCAAGCCTCCCCTTCTCCGTCAAAAAAAATGCATTCATCAATTTCAGACTACTGTCTGCACGAAATCGGAAACCCGGTTTTGAGAGGACTCAGAAAAAAGACGGCTTTCTCACTTCATGGAGGAATGTATCCGCTCCATGTGCACTCTGGCTCGGATACATTTGTTGCCCGGAGACCCCCCAGCATGGTTCTTAACAAACTTTAAGTTTTTTGAACTGGTCTCTGGAGGAATGTAAGGCAATGTCAGCCTTAGAGACGGAGGGTACCGTGGAACTTGCCCTTCAGATGTACGCATGTCCGCTCAATGGAAATGCGATGTCAACCTCCGATGTCAAGTACCTGTCAGCGACTGGACCGACTATGGGTGCCGATGGGCGGACGATAAAGCACCGCAACATACACCCCCTTCAAGTGTTGCCAGGGGCACGAGAATACCCTCCATGGAGGGTGGGTGCTGCTGCTGTGAAAGAGGCCGACTATGGGTGCCGATGAGCGGACGATAAAGAACCACAAAATACACCTCTTTTCTGACTCACCAGGGGCATTAAGTTCTGGAGGGTGTGAACATCTGGGTTTAGTCCGTTGGGGAGTGCTTAATTCCGGGGTTCGGGGGTCTCATGTTATGGAAGTATGGATGATTCTCGAAAAACGGCTAAGTGCCAACGGGGGAGGGTGAAAGTCCTGTATACCCTGAGTAATCTTCCCCGGCTTTCAGACACTTATTCCTGGGTAACAAAGTCACCCTGCTCGGGTCGTCAAATGTGAATGAAATGGACAGATTCCTGTACATTTCAATCACTTTTGATGGGAGTCGTGAGGTGTGTTTGAAAGGGCCATATCTTGCTTAAATTCACATCAAACTTACCCAGCTTTCACACACTAATTGCTGGGTAATAGAGCCATGTGTACCCTGCATTTAAAGTAATCTTACCCAGCTTTCAGACACTAATTCCTGGGTAACAAAGTCACCCTGGACCGGTCATCAAATGTGATTGAAATGGACAGATTCCTGTACATTTCATGCATTTTTAATGGGAGTCATCAGGTGTGGATGAAATGGCCATATCTTGCTTAAATTCACATCAAACTTACCCAGCTTTCACACACTAATTGCTGGGTAATAGAGCCATGTGTACCCTGCATTTAAAGTAATCTTACCCAGCTTTCAGACACTAATTCCTGGGTAACAAAGTCACCCTGGACCGGTCATCAAATGTGATTGAAATGGACAGATTCCTGTACATTTCATTCATTTTTAATGGGAGTCATCAGGTGTGGATGAAATGGCCATATCTTGCTTAAATTCACATCAAACTTACCCAGCTTTCACACACTAATTGCTGGGTAATAGAGCCATGTGTACCCTGCATTTAAAGTAATCTTACCCAGCTTTCAGACACTAATTCCTGGGTAACAAAGTCACCCTGGACCGGTCATCAAATGTGATTGAAATGGACAGATTCCTGTACATTTCATGCATTTTTAATGGGAGTCATCAGGTGTGGATGAAATGGCCATATCTTGCTTAAATTCACATCAAACTTACCCAGCTTTCACACACTAATTGCTGGGTAATAGAGCAATGTGTACCCTGCATTTAAAGTAATCTTACCCAGCTTTCAGACACTAATTCCTGGGTAACAAAGTCACCCTGGACCGGTCATCAAATGTGATTGAAATGGACAGATTCCTGTACATTTCATGCATTTTTAATGGGAGTCATCAGGTGTGGATGAAATGGCCATATCTTGCTTAAATTCACATCAAACTTACCCAGCTTTCACACACTAATTGCTGGGTAATAGAGCCATGTGTACCCTGCATTTAAAGTAATCTTACCCAGCTTTCAGACACTAATTCCTGGGTAACAAAGTCACCCTGGACCGGTCATCAAATGTGATTGAAATGGACAGATTCCTGTACATTTCATGCATTTTTAATGGGAGTCATCAGGTGTGGATGAAATGGCCATATCTTGCTTAAATTCACATCAAACTTACCCAGCTTTCACACACTAATTGCTGGGTAATAGAGCCATGTGTACCCTGCATTTAAAGTAATCTTACCCAGCTTTCAGACACTAATTCCTGGGTAACAAAGTCACCCTGGACCGGTCATCAAATGTGATTGAAATGGACAGATTCCTGTACATTTCATGCCTTTTTAATGGGAGTCATCAGGTGTGGATGAAATGGCCATATCTTGCTTAAATTCACATCAAACTTACCCAGCTTTCACACACTAATTGCTGGGTAATAGAGCCATGTGTACCCTGCATTTAAAGTAATCTTACCCAGCTTTCAGACACTAATTCCTGGGTAACAAAGTCACCCTGGACCGGTCATCAAATGTGATTGAAATGGACAGATTCCTGTACATTTCATGCCTTTTTAATGGGGTCGTCGAATGTGGATGAAATGGACATATTCCTGTACATTTCATGCATTTTTAATGGACATATTCCTGTACATTTCATGCATTTTTAATGTGGTCGTCGAATGTGATTGAAATGGACAGATTCCTGTACATTTCATGCATTTTTAATGGGGTCATCGAATGTGATTGAAATGGACAGATTCCTGTACATTTCATGCATTTTTAATGGGAGTCGTCAGTATATGGAGCTTAACCCATAATTCCCGGAGGTTCCAGGCCGAATTTGGAAGCTCATAGGCGGCCTGCCATGCGTCCCCACCCGTGGAAAGCAAAAAAAAGTAAAGAAAACGGTCAATTATATGTTAAAATAATCAAAAATGAAGTTTTTGAAAATTCTGGAAAAACGGCTAAGTGCCAACGGGGGAGGGGGTCAAGTCTTCGGCGCTTCGGGACGAAGCCCCGGACACTTTTGCACTCCCCCGTTGCAATTTACAACGGAGAGGGGAAACCAGAGCTCCCCTCCTCCGTCCAAAAAATTCATTCATCTTTTCCAAGCTACCATCTGCACGAAATCGGAAACCCGGTTTTTGAGAGCACTTAGAAAAAAACGAGCTATTTTCACATGATGGGGAAATCATGGAGGAATGTATCCGCCTCAGGAGCACTTTGGATCGGATGAAATTGTTGCCAAGAGGACCCCCAATCCTGGTTCTCACAAAACTTTAAGTTTTCAAACTGGTGTCTGGAGGAATGCAAGGGGAGTTGTCAGGGGACTCTACCCGCCTCAAGGGGCACTATTTTGGGATACATTTGATCCATTTTCACCCTTTTTTATGGTTCTTCCAAAAAGTTAACTTATACTTTTTCTGACTCTGGAGGAAGGTAGGGGAGTTGTCAGGGGACTCTACCCGCCTTATGGAACACTATTTTGGGATACATTTTATCCATTTTCACCCTTTTCTATGGTTCTTCCAAAAAGTTAACTTATACTTTTTCTGACTCTGGAGGAAGGTAGGGGAGTTGTCAGGGGACTCTACCCGCCTTATGGAACACTATTTTCGGATACAATTTATCCATTTTCACCCTTTTCTATGGTTCTTCCAAAAAGTTAACTTATACTTTTTCTGACTCTGGCCAGCAGATGAAAACACCCGCCTCTCCACCCCTTCCGAGGGACGAGGGAACCATGCGGGGGTCTGCTGGAGGCTACTGCCGGGTGCTCCGTCCTGCGCCTCACCGGGACCCTGACTCCAGCGCGGTGTGGCGGCCTCGCCCTGGCCGTCCACCCTCTGGGTACCTGACTCCCCTGCCTCCTCCGGGGGCAGGTGAGAGGGGTTCAATGCCTCCCCGGAGGATACTGTTCCCCCGGCAACCCGCCAGCAGATGAAAACACCCGCCTCTCCACCCCTTCCGAGGGACGAGGGAACCGCGCGGGGGTCTGCTGGAGGCTACTGCCGGGTGCTCCGTCCTGCGCCTCACCGGGACCCTGACTCCAGCGCGGTGTGGCGCCCTCGCCCTGGCCGTCCACCGTGCGCCCTCTGGGTACCTGACTCTCCTGACTCCCCTGCCTCCTCCGGGAGCAGGTGAGAGGGGTTCAATGCCTCCGTCCCCCTGGGGGACGGATCGCCCGGAGGGTACTGTTATCCCCACGTTGTCGTACCCGAAACTGTCGGGTATCCTTTGGGAGAACCAGACTCTGGAGGAACGTGAGGGGAGATTACAGGGATCTCTGCCCGCCTAACGAGTGCCTAAATGGGACACCGCACCATGATGCAAATGAAAACAAACACCGGTTTGAAAATAAGCTGAGTGCATCTTTCGTGAGTCTTTTCACGCTTCCTTCTTTTTTACCCACGATTCTGGTGACATTTCCCGGTACCGAAATGCTCAAG
Source organism: Chaenocephalus aceratus (assembly GCA_023974075.1). Taxonomy (NCBI): domain Eukaryota; kingdom Metazoa; phylum Chordata; class Actinopteri; order Perciformes; family Channichthyidae; genus Chaenocephalus; species Chaenocephalus aceratus. The sequence continues at coordinate 12,818 of JAMFTG010001224.1, forward strand.
AATACAGGTCGGATGGCGGTCCGTTGTCCGATCTGTAATAGTTCCTACCGTGCCCTGAGCAAGCACCTGCAGAGGCGCCATGGTGTGCGTAACTTGGTTGAAAGAAAAATTCTGCTGTTGTTGGCCAACGGACGGACCAACATTAGGCTCCATCCCTGTACCATTCTGGGATGCGAGTACCGGGGCACAAGGCTGGATCGCCACTTGGCCAGAGACCATGTTGAGCTGGCCCGGGAGGAACTACATGTGGTTCGAAATAAACTGAAAATGACAGTGGCCAAGAAGGAGCTTTATGAACTCCGAATGACAAACCCCACCATAGAAATGATTACCGCTTGGGCTGTTGACATGGTGGCAGACGACGATATACTGTCACAACCTCCACCCTTGTCCCCGGTGAATGAATGTGACAACCCGGACTGCAAAGAATGGAGGCTGGAGGCAAACGCAGTGAGGGCTCAGCGGGACATATATGCTGCTGAGGTGAAATCCCTGCGCTGCAAGTTGCAGCAGAGGATAAAGCACAAGCGACAGAGGATGGATCAGCGGGCCGGGGACATGCCCGCGTTCGATGGGGAGGAACGAGAGCGGGTCATTCTGAAGAAACGACCCCGAACAGAGTCGACACCAACGAGGCTGTCCAAGTCGAAAGGTCCCTCCTGCAGCAAGTCTCCCATTCCCGCCTGCAGCGAGTCCCCCACTGGCTCTCACACACATTCATCCAGCTCCTCAGAGCCTGCATCCATGCATACCGAGGCCTCGTCAACCTCCCCTCCCATCCATTCCCCCTGGTTCCGGGGCAGGGGCCGGGGAAATATAATGCGGGACATCACATTCCCACGGGTCATGGGTAAGTGTGTTGGCTATGTGACACATGCAGTTTCTGTAACACACGATGTGTTGTCATTAAAGTACTGTTTATATTTCACAGAGGAGTATCTTCAAGGATACCGGGAGCATTATGCAGGTATCGACCCACCAGTGAGGCTCCAGGAAAACACAGTTTCCAAACTGAGCAGAGTGAAGTCGTTCCTAAGTTTCATGGCTCACGGGTTCAATCGCCTGTCTGACTGGCTCTTTTTGAGGGATCTCAAGAGGATACGTGGGTGGTCCCGGAGCCTGATGAAGTCAAGCCTTCAGGTCACGACCTCCGACTTCTACATCAAGAATATATCACACTTTCTCAAGTACATGGCCGACACACCATGCAAGGGGAGCAGGCTCAGCCAAACCGACATGATTTTAATCAAACGGGAAGTAGTTGCCATCTTGAAGTCCCTGAAGAGAAAAGTACTTATCCACCAGATGCAAGTGAAGCGTGACAAGATGGAAGGTCTGCCGAGCCACAACGACCTAATGACATGCTTGACTTCGACCACCACTCGCATCCCTCAGCTCCTGGATGTGATGGCCAGCAATCCGACTACCGCAACCCGGACCCTGCTCTATGGGTATATGACTCTTCATTGGAGCTGCATTTACGGCCATCGTCCGGGGGTCTACTCCAACATGACCAACGCCGAGGTCCGAAAGGCGGATACAACTGGCACTGCCTTCGGCTACCTGGTTCATGTGAGTGCTATTAATCAATGCATTTATTCTGGCAGTTATATGCATGATTGACATTGTATTGACACTCTCTAACTCTGTCATAACAGGTAAGCAACCACAAGACGGCCAACGCGTTCGGGGAAGCGCAGCTGTACCTCACCGCAGAAGAATTTGGATGGATGAAGAGGTGGCTGGAAATCAAGGGTACGCTGACCTGCACCCAGAGCCGTTACTTTCTATACACAGAGGGGAAGAACCCGTCCAGGAACCTTGCCTACTCCCTGAGGTTGGCATGGGCTGATGTGGGGCTCCACGGTCCCATTAACTTCACCGACCTCCGCACAGTCCACGCCGATAATGCGAAGAGGTTTCAAGACAAAGGCAACCGCCAACGAGTGAGTGATTTCATGTGTCACAACACTGCAACTGCGGACAAATTTTCCGCGAATAATCCTTCTGTGAAGGAGGCTGCGGACATTCGGTTGCTCTTCACAGAGTCACTGCAAGCAGCGGCGGCGGCATCGACAGCAGTAGCAGCGGGAAATGAAGACACTTTTGCGGGTATTGACATCGACAGTGACATCTCTGGAGAGGAGCACAGCCCGGCTCCCTACCAAGACTCCCTACCAAGACATGTCAACGCTTGGCGAGCGACGAGGGACCAGTCACTGGCCGAACACAGCCCCTCAGACATGGGTGAAGAGAGGGTGCCATACTCTGCCCCAACTTCACCCACTTTTGCCAGTGATCAACTTGTAAATATGCAGTGTGTTGTTGTAATCAGTCCCCTTCTAAATACTCTAAATCCTGTGTGAATGTATTTATTACTGTCAATATTACTGTAAATAAAGTTTGTTAAAATTACTAAGTCTTCTGTTTTTAAAGCCCACTATGGGTTTATTTCCTTCAAGATCTCCAGGGGCACGATATTCTGGTTCTGGTGGTAGCATGGAGGTGTTTAGTCCGAGTGAGGAGTGCTCAAGTGTGGGATGATTTGTAAGGTAGAAGAGGGTAAAAAAAGTTAAAGTGTGAACCTCCAGCAGGGCAGGTGGTGCTGTGAAGAAGGCCGACTATGGGTGCCGATGGGCGGACGGTAAAGCACCGCAAAGTAGACCCCCTTTAAGTGTTGCCAGGGGCACGAGAGAAATCCTCCACTGAAGGGTGGGTGGTGCTGCTGTCAAGAAGGCCGACTATGGGTGCCCATGGGCGGACGGTAAAGCACCGCAAAGTAGACCCCCTTTAAGTGTTGCCAGGGGCACGAGAAAAATCCTCCACTGAAGGGTGGGTGGTGCTGCTGTCAAGAAGGCCGACTATGTGTGCCGATGGGTGGACGGCAAAGCACCGCAAAGTAGACCCCCTTTAAGTGTTGCCAGGGGCACGAGAAAAATCCTCCACTGAAGGGTGGGTGGTGCTGCTGTCAAGAAGGCCGACTATGTGTGCCGATGGGCGGACGGCAAAGCACCGCAAAGTAGACCCCCTTTAAGTGTTGCCAGGGGCACGAGAAAAATCCTCCATGGAGGTTGGGTGCTGCTGCTGTCAAGAAGGCCGACTATGGGTGCCGATGGGCGGACGGCAAAGCACCGCAAAGTAGACCCCCCTTTAAGATTCCCAGGGGCACGAGATTCTTGAGGGTGTGATCATCTTGGTTTAGTCCGTGGGGGAGTGCTTAAGTTCGGGGGCCCGGGGACCCAAGGTGTGCGAGGTTCTGGAAGTACGCATGTCAGGGAGAGATCCTGGAGCTCCTTAGTCCGTGTTTTGGGGGTCTTGGAGCGGCCACAGAGAGGTCCTTTTCCCCGGGGTATTTCATGGAAGTCTGAAATAACCTGTTTGCTCATGTCAGGGAGAGATGCTGGGGCTGCTGCGTCCGTGTTTTGGGGGTCTTGGAGCGGCCCCGAAGAGGTGGCTTTGTCGGTGTATGTAATGGAAGTGTGAACTAGCCTGTTTGCTCAAGGCAGGGAGGGATCCTGGAGCTCCTTATTCCGTGTTTTGGGGGTCTTGGAGCGGCCACAGAGAGGTGCTTTTCAAGCTCGGTCTCCTTGCAGTGTGAAATAAACAGAGTGCTCGTGTCCGATCGTGCTACTAATTGATAACTTTTAATAGGAATGTCTGTTTGACATGTGTTCAGAAAGTGCTATTTATTCAGAAATAGCAGTTTCTGACAATCAGGCACTTAGGGGCTGCAGTAACACTTTACCCGCCTTTTAAACACCTTTTGCTGGGTAAATAATCAATGTATTTCCGCCTGCTTTCCATCAGCACCCGCCAGTCATTTCAAACGGTTTCAAATCGTTTTTTCACTTTTAAAAACAGCTTTCTGCCCTGTAAATGATTTCTAATCATTATTACCGTCATGGAGGAGCTGCAGTAAACACTTTACCCGCCTTTTAAACACCTTTTCATGGGTAAACAATCAATGTATTTCCGCCTGCTTTCCATCAGCACCCGCCAGTCATTTCAAACGGTTTCAAATCGTTTTTTCACTTTTAAAAACAGCTTTCTGCCCTGTAAATGATTTCTAATCATTATTACCGTCATGGAGGAGCTGCAGGGACACTTTACCCGCCTTTTAAACACCTTTTCATGGGTAAACAATCAATGTATTTCCGCCTGCTTTCCATCAGCACCCGCCAGTCATTTCAAACGGTTTCAAATCGTTTTTTCACTTTTAAAAACAGCTTTCTGCCCTGTAAATGATTTCTAATCATTATTACCGTCATGGAGGAGCTGCAGGGACACTTTACCCGCCTTTTAAACACCTTTTCATGGGTAAACAATCAATGTATTTCCGCCTGCTTTCCATCAGCACCCGCCAGTCATTTCAAACGGTTTCAAATCGTTCTTGAAAGGGCCATATCTCCCTTAAATTCCCATCAAAGTTACCCAGCTTTCACACACTAATTAATGGGTAATACAGCCATGTGTACCCTGTGTTTAAAGTAATCTTCCCCGACTTTCAGACACTAAATCCGGGGTAATAAAGCCGTGTACATCTCCCTGTTTGAAAGGGCCATATCTCCCTTAAATTCACAGCAAACGTACCCATCTTTCACACACTAATTGCTGGGTAATACAGCCATGTGTACCCTGTGTTTAAAGTAATCTTCCCCGACTTTCAGACACTAAATCCGGGGTAATAAAGCCGTGTACATCTCCCTGTTTGAAATGGCCATATCTCCCTTAAATTCCCATCAAAGTTACCCAGCTTTCACACACTAATTAATGGGTAATACAGCCATGTGTACCCTGTGTTTAAAGTAATCTTCCCCGACTTTCAGACACTAAATCCGGGGTAATAAAGCCGTGTACATCTCCCTGTTTGAAAGGGCCATATCTCCCTTAAATTCACAGCAAACGTACCCATCTTTCACACACTAATTGCTGGGTAATACAGCCATGTGTACCCTGTGTTTAAAGTAATCTTCCCCGACTTTCAGACACTTATTCCTGGGTAACAAAGTCACCCTGCTCGGGTCGTCAAATGTGGATGAAATGTACAGATTCCTGTACATTTCAATCACTTTTGATGGGAGTCGTGAGGTGTGGATGAAATGGCCATATCTCCCTTAAATTCCCATCAAAGTTACCCAGCTTTCACACACTAATTAATGGGTAATACAGCCATGTGTACCCTGTGTTTAAAGTAATCTTCCCCGACTTTCAGACACTAAATAAACACTTATTTTGTTGATGTCTATATAACCGACTTCCCGCTATGCATTGCGGTCGGTTATTTGGACCCTGGCACTAGGCAGACCGCGGCCGGTAGTAAATGTCCAACCATTGTACCCTCTTGTCCCTAGAGTATGTAAGGGGAGTTTGAGGGGACTCTACCCGCATTATGAGGCACTATTTTCGGATACATTTGATCACTTTAAACCATGTGTAGGCACATCAGGTTAGGGTTAGGGTTAGGTTGGGGAAGAGCGCAGGGCTCCGGAGTGCACTGGCTCTCGGTAGATAGGTGTTTAAAAAACATTAAAAACCTCCGTAAACATAAACCTTATAAAAATCCTTTCAAAAGCATCATAAAAGCTCCGTGAGGACAAGACCGTTTCAGATGAATGGTTAAAAAGTGCAGAGCGGAGCCGGACTACGGAACGGTGGCAGAGTATGCCCAAAAAGCAGATCTCCCCGTCCCAGGATCTGGAGGGTGGTGTGTGTGTGTGTGTGTGTGTGTGTGTGTGTGTGTGTGAGAGCGTGCGTGCGTGCGTGCGTGCGTGCGTGCGTGCGTGCGTGCGTGTATCGAAGTATCTACGTATGTGTGCGTGTGTGGAGCTTGTCCCAATGGAATCCATAAAACACCCTAAATGATAGGGGGATCTAAAATGGCCAATTTAAAAGTGATTCCAGTTCTATTAGTAAAAGCCGTGCATAGTAATGTAAGTGCAGCCAAAACACAAGTGCAATGATACAAATACAAATAATTAAAACATTCTCCCCAGTAATAGGAATCCAAAAAGCAAAGGGAGTGTTAAAATTAACCAACAATAATAAAACAAAGGAAGGCACACCGGGTTAGTAAAATCGTATATAATGAACTGGATGTCACTGAAAAACAGAAACCATTAAAATTGAGGTTGGGTAAGTGTAAAAGATTCCAAAGGGTAGCCGTTTTTTATTTAAAAGGGTGGCAGGGAGGTGAAGAGTTCCCCTCTGCGGGTGGTTTCCCGGCCTCCAGGTAATAAATTAATTTAAAATAAATATAAATAAACAAATAAAAGCGTCCCTCCTCATGTGGCCTTGATCATTTTCAGATAAAAACATACACATAAATACATTTAAAATTATAAGACATGACATAATAAAAACATAAATATGAACACCATTAAGATAAATAAGATAGTGCTGAAAACATGCGATACAAATGTAGCACACCAATAAAAAAAGTCCAGATGAGGAGGATCTATAAATAATTAATAAATATAAGTGCTAAAATACGTGGAGGGCGGATTACAACAGGCTGACACACCCGCAGAGAAGGGAACCAAAATCACCCATCTGCAGGGGAGAGACCCCGGGGGGAGAGGAGATCACACAGGTTAAAACATGTTTGAGTGGTGGGAGGCGGACCCATCAATTATATTTTTCATTTAGTCCGCCCGGGTCAATAGTGCCCAGGCGATGGATCCACCTCCGCTCCGCCGCTCGCCTCTGGCCCGTGCTCCAGCCGCTGCTGCTCTCCAGGCCCATAGATTGTACACTCTGGAGGCCATGGAGTTTAAAATGGTTGTATAAAACGCTTGTGCCGTCCCCGTCTCTAATTCGATATTGATGTTGTTTAATTCTGAGGCTGATCTCATTGCGCGTCTCCCCCACATATGCGGCTTTCACACCAGCGCTTTTCAGTTTCTAGCTCCGAGCGGGAGCTTTTCTGGTTCAGCTCCGGTTTCCCTTTTCAGCTCCCGCTCTGTTCACACGGCCCACTGGCGCCCCAGAGCTGCCCTTGCTGCGTCATGACGTCACCGTTTACATCGCTGATTTGCCCCCCAACGGCAGCCATTACGGCAGCTCACAACAACAACAACAACTGCGTCGGGTCCATGATCGTGTTGCTTTTAATCACACGAAGCTAGAATAAATTGAATAACGACTTCTCCAACCTTATACTTTTCTCCAGAGTGCCGTGGTTCATTGTTTATTAATGTGTTGCTGCAGCATTTACCGACCGCTGCAGTGCTGCTCTTCCACGGGAGTTTATTCTCCCGTTAGCTCCGGTTAGCTCACACTGCAGTGCTGGCTGCTCTTCCACGGGAGTTTATTCTCCCGTTAGCTCCCGGTTAGCTCACACTGCAGCGGCCGCTCTAAAGTATTCACTGTCCGACTCACACAAGCAGCTGATGCATATCCCCAGTTCCCCTTAGCCTAAGTGAATGTGTGTCAGTCTGAATTGACGCTGTTTGGTATCACAACGCTGTTATGAAAGTTTCTCTGGTATAAAACGGGTGATGTTAGCATAGCAACCGAAGCTAAACTGACTACTTGCATCCGATAGCTGCAATAATACAAAACAACACGTCTGCCTCTCTCCACAATGATCGATAACAGCGAACGGATGGTCAAAGTAAGGCACAAATAAACAGAATCACACGAAGCCTGGTTAGTGTTGCCTGACTTTATAAAGTGTGTTTATAGGCACTGCTGCTTGTAGGCAGGCATAACAGTCGACCCATGGGAGGTGGGTTTAGTTTCCTGCACGCCTCGACGTAAGAGAGACGTAAGCGACGTCACCTCTTAGCTCCAAAGCTCTGGAGCTGGAAATGAAATGAAGCGGATTCCGGAGCTAAGAGCCGACGCAGCTCCGGTGTGAACTGGAAAACCCGGCGCTTTTCAGGCTCTAGCTCCGAGCCGGAGCTGAAAAGGCGCTGGTGTGAAAGGGGCAATAGAGTCTCTGGCAGGCCTTGCACCTAATTGCATAGATGGCGTTTTTTGTGTTAGGTGTCAAGGCCTGCCGTACATTGCTCCCCTCTCGAGAGAAGGGATTGAAAACGTGGGGGAGGCGAACGAAACCAACCTCAGAGACCCGAGGCGCCTCCCTAGTTTTGATGCCTTTATTTAATTTTGTATGGACCAGGAGGTCCTGGAGATTTTTATTACGTCGGTAGGCGGAGATCAGCCGGCACGGCCGCAGCGCGTCACAGCCGCCCCTGGCCCCCTCAAAATTGGCCTTTAGTTTGCCTAAAAGGCTGGACAGGCTCCCTGTGTAGGTTGTGATGAGGGGGACCAGGGCAGGGCCAGACGGCCGGGCGGAGATGTCTCTGTATTTCTCTATGAAGGTGCGGCCGACCTCCGCCCTAATGCTTATAAGGAAGCGCCTCGAATAGCCCCTGGGTCTCAGCGCACTAAAGAGGATTCTGGTAGCCTCCTCCACATCCTCCGCGAGGGTGCATATCCTGTGGAAGCGGATCAGCTGGGACTTGATCAGGCCTCTGTACGTGTGCCCAGGGTGATAGCTGGTTTTATGGAGGAGTGCGTGGCGATCTGTGTCCTTAAAAAAAACCTTGGTGGCAAGTGTCTTGCTGTGGTCGCTGGAGCTGCGGAAAAACTTTAAGCCATGTGTAGGCACATCAGGTTAGGGTTAGGGTTAGGGTTAAACTGGTTCAATCACAACCAGTTTAATGATTGTGAATGAAAAGCCTAAGGAGGCTGGTAAACATTGCAAAGAGGGATTTGTATTCCTTAATATTATTCGTAAACTCAACCATGTTGAAGCCTGAGAAAGGCCAAACCGTATCAAAGAACACATGTATTAACTACATTATCTCATTTAGCTGTAGCTTTTATAAACAACAAAAAATACGTATTGACCAGTCGTTGAATCAGGGACCCTGGGGTTGATAGTCAACTGCTTTCCAGCTGAGCCACAGCCCACGCACTGAATCAACCTTAAAAAACTATATACTATTTATTCCTGTATTTATTCATTTATTTATGCTTTTATTTATTTATACTTACAGTATGACATGTTCCGACCTCTATATAAGTGAGGGTCTGAGCTCTCTTAATTCCATCGTGTCACCGGGCCCGGGTACAGGAGGGGTAATATCGTTCTTATTATCCATGGGTAAAATGAGCGTTGTGGTTCAACCGATCTGTATCGCTTCCTGAAGCAGTCACGTGGTATTGAGGGGCAGCAAGGCTTTGTTTGTCATCGATGACGTCACTGGCCCAAAATGATACAAGCCTTGATACAAGCTTCACAAATAGCTTTTTTTTAAATTAAATGTTTTAAACTTTGTGATATGGCACACATGTGATTTATACAGAAGTGAAAGAAGTGATGAGCTCTACAGTTCTACACTCATACGTCTGTACGGTGAAGCTGTTCTTTTTCATCTGCGTGCTTGTGTAAAGTGACTTTTTGTAGGCATTTCCTGAATTACAGCGCAGTTATTGAATCTTTTTCTAGTTCAATATTAACTTAAATTGAGCAAAACAAATACAAAATATTTTCAGAATCAGAATTCCTTTATTTGTCCAGAAAAGGGGAAATTCACAGAATTACAACAACAGCAGTAGTTTAGTGCAGAAAAAGTGAAAAGAGTAGTCTGTATATTAAAATATAACAAAGTTGGCAAACGTTGTTAATATTAAAGAGACACAATAACTAAAAACAAATAGTAAGCACACTATGGTTAAAAAAACTTGCAGTATACTTTTTAAACAAGCGATACACATTTTTACAAAATTGTAGAAGTAGCTGGTACTGTTTACAGATCCTAAATAAATTGAAAGAAAAATAACGCTTTAATTACACGACATTTTTAAACCTATCAGTGAATTTGAACGATTCATTTGAATCATTTGACCATTTATGTGAACATGAACTGGAAGCACTTTACTGAATAGCAGAGGGGTTATTGATAATAATAAAAAACGTATTGAATTATTGAATACCTTTTTATCATAATTTTTCGGTGTTGCACTTTGTAGACGGTCCCTGCATTCAGATAGAAGTTGAGCAGCTCGGAGGACGGTGTGTATTTACTTGTTTTGATAGAAAAGAGGGGTTAGAGCTTGTTGTCTACCTTACTGTGGTTGTTCAGAGACGACTATTGTGTTTGAGTTATTGATCTGTCAATATCTTTCTAACTTAACCAACTAGGAAGACACTCATCCCGCCCCGTAACGCTAGTCTTATGAATGAAGACTCTGAGAGGGCATTAAAGCCTGTCTCTACGACCTCTACTTGTTATCCCAATGACATTTCAAAACCTATAGCCCTTTCTCAATTCTAATGTTCCCCTCCTCGACTCCTTTCCTCGACTCCTATCCTCGAATCCCCTCCTCGACTCCCCTCCTCGACTCCTCTCCTTGACTCCTATCCTCGACTCCTATCCTCGCGTCTTAGTCCCGCCCACAGGAGATAAGAGTGGAGGAGTGGAGGAGGGGAACCGAGGACAAACACCATGTAAACACCAGTCTTCAGTACATTAGAAGTTTATTCTGTTACTGCCAACGTTAGGCAGAGCTTAAGATCTGTACAGAGTTTCCACTTCATGGGGGAGCAGACGTGTCCCCTATCCTTTTCTGTAGTTCTGTAGAGAGATTTTATTTGTATTCAGAGTCCAGTATGTGTTCGTCTACCCGGCTCAGGGTTTGAGCCCTCTTTCACACAGCGGCACTGCTTATGGGCTGCACCATTTCCACTATATTCTATTTTATTTTATTTACTTGTACTATTGTATCTGTGTTGCTCTGTTGGAGGAGCCTGTGACCTCAGATGTTGATTGTCATAACTACACTGTAGCTATGTACACATGACAATGAAAGCCTTGAATCTGCGCCGACCACTGAACTGGTTTCTGTTTCTTTCTGAAAGCAGCAGACAGAAAAGCTTTGTACACGACTGAATTGCCAAAACACAAAGTACATCCCCCTTTTAATATTTTTTTAATGTATTTTATGATTAGTTTTTTAATAATATTTTGTAAAGTTTTTATGTAATGTTTTATCATATTCATTTATAGTTTTGTCTTTTACACTTTAAAACGAATATTTATTTAAATGTATTTAATTTGAATTTGTATCACTATCTTGTTTTATTTATTTTTCATTTTTTAAACGTTTTATTTTTTATTTCTTTATACATTTTTTTTCATGTTTATTATTATATTGCAAAACAAATCAAACACAAAATAAATGTGAATTTCTTAATTTAATAAAAGATTGTTTGGAGATGGGGGACCGTCCCTCATTTACTTTATATTTTTTGTATTATTATTTTCCTTTTTTAATTGTATTATTATTATTATTTATTTTTCTATTATTATAATTATTTGTATGTTTTTTAATTTTTTAATTATTATTTCTTACTATTATAATTGTGATTATTTTAGTTTTTATAGTATTTCTATTTCTTTATTAATATTATTATCATTATTTATTTGTATTGTATTTTTTATTTATTCGTCATACGGTTAAACTAAGGCCCTTTCTCATTTCTCGAACTCCCCTCCTCGACTCCTATCCTCGATACTTAGTCCCGCCCACAGGAGATGCGAACGGAGGAGCCGAGGAGGGGAACCGAGGAGAGAGGAGGGGAAGCAGCAGGCGGTTAGAGAAATGAGAACTCCTCTCCTCTGAGCGGTCATTTTAAAGAGACGTCCATTAATGATGACAGGAGGCAGCAGCCTCTGTCTGATGGACACATGTGTTCAAGACCACTTCTATATTTACTTTGATTCATTCACAGTGCGGTGTAATGAGACAATAACAGGCTACAGATGCGGACACACACACACATATATATATGTATATATTTATATAAATATATACAATTTTAGAATCAAACAGAGCACTCTCATAATAACGTAACACTATCAGAGACTGGATATATTCCCCCCCCTCCTCTCCCCCGTCTGGTCGCTACAATGAGGAAAATAAATTACGGGCCAAAAGTTGTATTTACAAGTATTAAAAGTAAGCAGAGGACACCAAACCAGCTGAGACCTGTCTGTCCGCTGCATCTACGCACACACTGTACCACACACACCTACACCACACACACGCACATACAGCTCCTAAAACAGGCTACAGCCGTTGTGTATTTTATTGTGAAGCACTAAATGGTTTTATAAAAATATCGACTCTTTGTTTGTAGATATCTACTAAACTAAAGCAAATAAAAAGAGTAGACCTGTTCTACTGAGTGATATATATTATACACTCTGCTCTGCTTTCTGCACCTCACAGCTGTTCTCACTGTAAACATCGCGTCGCGATGAAAGCAGTTAATAAAATAATATCCAGGGGATGCATGCAGAGCTGTCATTGGCTGAGATAAGTCCGGCCGTGCGTCACGACTCTTTGAAACATCTCTGTTGCCGGAAATGCATCCACGAAGGAGCCGTGGAGGACCGTGGAGGACCCATCAGTGTATCCTCGGTTATAGCTCCTCCAGAGAGCCTCCTCGACGCTCGATGCTCGGTCCTCGAAGTGCATTTAGAGAAATGAGATGTCAACATGGCGCGCTAAAATTAATTTCCGGGTCACTACCGGAGGACCGAGGAGTCGAGGAGTCGAGGAGGGGGATTTGATGAATTGAGAAAGGGCCAATGTCTCTCTCTCGCCAAAAACAACTGCAAGAAACAACAATACCCTATGTTGTTGTTGTTGTTGTTGTTGTTGTTGTTGTAACAGAAGCCCACAGAGCGTTCCTGTTTCAGAGAGGTTTTCTTTCTTTTTTAAATCTTCTCTTTTTCTGTATTTTTTTAAAGATGTATTGTATCTGTGTTATCTGTGTTGCTCTGATGGAGGAGCCTGTGACCTCAGATCTTCATTGTCATAACTAAACGGTAGCTATGCACACACGACAATGAAAGCCTTGAATCTTGAATCTGCGCCAACCACTGAGCCACAAACTGGTTTCTGTCTCTTTCTGAAAGCAAAAACAGAAAAGCTTTGTACACGACTGAGTGGCCAAAACACAAAGTACATCCACTTTTTAATGTATTTTAATATAATGATTGGTTTTTAAATAATATTTTTGTAAAGTTTTTATGTAATTTTTCATCATATTTATTTATATTTTTGTCTTTTACACTTCAAAACGAACAAAAAAAACTCTTTAATATTTGTTTAAAAGTCTTTCTATATATATATATATATATATCTATTTCTATATATTTAATTTGTATTTTTATTCAATATCTTCTTTTCTTTTTTTTTTTTTTAAAAAATGTTTTATTTTTTGTTTGAATAAAAACGTTTCTTTATGTCTTTATACATTTTGCTTCAAGTATATTATTTTATTGTATTAAAAAAAAATCGATGTTAATTTCTTAATTTAATATATATATATTAAAGTGACGTCCGTTCATTATTACGTGGCAACAGCTGCATCAGCTGTCGAGTGTTTTGTCATATTTTATAAGATCAGCTGAACATTGTTCCCCCACATATTTACTTTTAATTCAATTAGCAATAAGGCATAGTATGTCAAGAATGTATGAATATGTATAATGTAACTCAGGCCTGCATCTCTTCTGTATTGTGGCGCACTAAAATATTAGTATGAAAATACTCAATAAAGTGCTATATACGTTTGATATATTCACACATGCACACACACACGCCTAAAAAACCCAATGACTGTCGATAAACTATACACAGTATGTTTACCTTTTTAAACTAGGCTTAATGAGATGATAAGTCATCAAGTCACACGTCACAAAACACCTGCACCACATTTCTAATCAATTACCAAATCATGAGGGACCTGACAGCCTATATAATAGGGCTGTGCATCTTCACTGGTCTACGATTATCCTGTCAACGATTCGATTCGGTTCGATATCCCGGTGCATCACGATTCATACCAATGCGTTGCATCCTCAATTTTCTATATTACTGCACATGGCTTATTTTTCATAATGCATACATGCAGTAAATACATATGAGCTCTCTTTTTATTATTTAGAAAGTGCTTCAGAAATCAATAACATAAATGTCTTGACATTAATTTATGAACCAAAATAAATGAATTGTATAGGTCTAGCCTCCGTGTGTGAAGTTGTTCCATCCTCAAAAACAAAAAGCTAATGCTTCTGCAGTCGAGCTGCAGCTTCTGGCCACGGCCTTCTGTTAAGAAAGGACACTGAATGTCCTGAAGGTGGCATCACCCACAGGACTTGAGTCTGAACACAGCAGACAACAGGAGTATTTACAACAGCATATACAAACAAAAATACTGCATATGGGTGCACACTTACATTCTCTGTCTTACTGTTACATAAATCCCATGAATGTATGAGATTAAATTAGCTTCATTATATCTCAGTGATTAAGTGAATAATAAAGTTTCTATCGGGTCACTGTCAGCCTGTCACTCATTATTTTCAGGGAGGGGGCGGGGCTTGGAGGAACGGAGAGGAGACGGTGATCGCGGAAGCTTTTTTTCCTCCTGCCTTCACAAACTTTACACACGTATATATCGTCTGAAAATTGCTAGAGGACATTCATACTCTGCATCCAAGACTTAATTAAATCCACCAAAAACCTGACATGATTGTAACGCGATTATTTTTGAAAAATATAAATCCCTGTCTGTGTCTCTGAGCCGCAGCGACACGGAGTGATTCAGAGCGGGTCCTTCTGCTGTGGGTTCTGGACTGGTGGTGTTGTGTTGGTGGATAAAGCAGACTGCTCGGTGTTCGGTGTTGCTGTGCCGCTGTCACGTATGATCCCTGATCTCTGCGTCACCGACCGATTTCATATTAAAGTGACAGAAAAAACGTTATAGTAAAGCCGCGGCCAGAAAATCAGGAAGCAACGTTACTACTCTATAACCGATTATCTTCCGTCACTGCATCGAGACCGAATCGTCCACGTCCGCATCGCAATGCATCGTAGAAACGATTATTTTCAACACCCCTACTATATAAGGTCCAGGCACACCTCTGATTTATAGTCTCAATATTGAGAATGAAGACCGCAATAGTGTGTGCCTTATGGCAGTGGCACGAGCAGAAAACTAAATCCCGTGAGGAAAGACGCCGTTCCCAGCGCTGGAAAGCGAGAATGCGCAATGCCATCCTGCTTCATCTTGAGGTATTTGAGTGTTTGTTTACAAATGTTTGAAATGGTTGAAAAATAGCTGGCTTTTTTTAATTGGAATACAAAAATTACCAACTACTTGTAGCAAGACAATCATGACACACATAGGCCTGAGCCAGAGAGTCAGAGAAAAAGCATGTTTGTCAAAGAGACAGTTGTGTTTTGGATGATGGAGTTGTATTTATTCAAGAAGGGACCATGCACATTAGTTAACACGAGCACTTGAGACCATCAAATGTGCCAGATTTAGCCATGGCTTTATTCCTTATGACAGAATATTTATGTGCAGTTTAAATTGCGGGATAAAGGAGTTTAGTTTGCTGGATAAAGGTATTGACCTCTGTACATGTTATTCTTCCTGTAGGTTCAGCACCCACACTCTCCCAGCATGTACAAACGTTTGAACAGCAGTGTCCCACTGCTTAAACTGTACTTCGAGGGTGATGGGTGCCTGCTGAAGGACTTCAGGATCCGCCGAGACTCCCTGGAGGCCTTGATGCGGTGTCCGGGGCCTGAGAGGAGACAGGCCTGGGGACATCACATGACTGTCTTGACGACCGTGTACTGGCTGGCACACGGTTTGTCATACAGTGTGGGGTCCTGGGCCTTTCAGGTACCCCTCTCCACGGTCCACAGACTGGTCCACCAGGGAGTGGAGGACATCGCTGCTCTCCGGCATTCCCTCATCAAGCTGCCTGCTGGTCCAGAGCTGGAGGAGGTCGGGCAGGGCTTCCAGCAGCTGGCCAACAGCCCGGCATTCAGTTCCTGTGTGGGTGCAATAGACGGGTGCCACATACGTATCAGGACCCCATCCGGACCCACTGGCCAGGATTATGTGAATAGGAAGCTCTTCCCATGCCAATAACCTACCATAGCCAATAACAAATTAATGTAACGTATTTTATTTTTGTTGTTCATTCATATCTTATTTTAATTATTTATGCATATTTTTTAATCTCTCCAGTTTTAAACAATGTTTTTGGTTTACTGTCCTATAGTATACATTGGATTGTTTGGTTTCTATCTGTATTTGTGTGTGAAGTGATGTTTGTAGCACTTTCCTGAATCACAGCGAAGATATTGAATCTGAAGCAAAAGCATATTTTCAGAATCAGAATTCCTTTATTCGTCCCAAAAAGTGGAAATCTACATTATTACATCAACAGAAGTAAAGTGCAGATAAAGTGAAAAGAGTAGACTGTATATTAAAATACAACAAAGCAGGAAGACATTATTAATAATAAAAAATCACAATAAGTAAAAACACACAGTTACAATTATTCATCAGCTGTGATCCTGAACAGACTGAACTCTCTGGGCAGCAGGGAGGAAGTCTCTGGAACAGGAGGAGACTCTTCCTCCTACAGAGGACACAGAGACACTGAACCAGACCAAACTGCAAACCCAGCATAGAGAGGTTCAGTGAATGTGGTTCTGAAGGTGTGGAGGTGGATCAGTCTGTCAGAGGAGACTCTGTAGAAGGAGAGAGAGCCGGCAGGATGATCCAGATACACTGCTACTCTACCAGAGGAGGAGGAGGAGGAGGAGGAGGAGGAGGAGGAGATCATCTGTGTTCTTCTCTTATTGTGCCAGACATAGTAACGACCATCAGAGCAGAACAGACTCCAGGACTGATCATTATATCCAAACCCACAGTCCTCTCTCTCTCCTCTCCTCCTGATTCCTCTGTAAGTCACTGATATACGAACCTCTCCTCTCCACTCGACCTCCCAGTAGCAGAGACCAGTCAGAGCTTCTCTGCACATCAGCTGAGGCCAGACGTCAAACCTCTCTGGATGATCAGGATATGGCTGCTCCTCTCTCACACGTGTCACCTTCCTGTTGTCCTCAGACAGTTTGAGTACCCTGTGAGCTGTGTTTGTGTCGAGTGAGAGTTCACAGGAATCTGAGGAGAGGAACAGCAGCAGTTATTCATCTATCAGCTGTTCATTTATTGACTCTTTGATGATGAAGGTTACATTTGAAGATGGAGGCTGCTTTGTTTTCATGAATCAAATGAAACCACACTCACACTTCCTCAGACCGGGTCTCAGCCATCGGACTCCAGCAGGCTCCATCCTGAAAGAGGGGGGGGGGGGGGTCAGAGCAGCAAGGAGACATGGACATTACATCACTCTCACACTCAGAGCTTTGTTATTCTCCACAGATGAACCTACAGGTTCACGGTATCATTTAGATCAGTCAAACATCTTATCAGCCGATAAATAAAGCTCATTAACTTCAATGATTACTGATCAGAGAATGAGATGTAAGAGTTGATCAGTGTTCAGTTAGTGTTCCTTCAGCATCTGCGAGCAGCAGTCAATGAGTGTTTCTCTACCTGGAATCTGAAGAGGGAAATACATGAACTTCATTTAAAAGCATCTTTCATGCAACGCACTTTGGGTCTGCTTTGAGCAATGAAAGCTGCTTTACACATACCACTTATTATTATGAGATGAATTCACAGGACATGTGATAGTTCCTCATTGTTTCTAAAAGAGGGAGGGGCCATTGAGTGCTTTAGAAACAGAAGAAGCACTTCAGAATCAGTTCAGCTACAGGAGCCAGTGCAGATCGTGTCCATCCGGAGTGGGATGATCTCTGCTGTAAGTTTAGGTTGTTGGATGGATTTTGACTCTAAAGCCAAAATGATAAAAGCAGTTTTGGTCAGCAAATTAAAATGAGCATTGAAATCGAGATCAGAATCTAAAATGATGAAGATGTATTTCTTGTTGTCGTGTCTTCTCTGCAAACACAGAGCTGCTGCCTGAGTCTTATCACTGTCTTTAGTTCCCTTCAATGTTTGTGTCTTGGCATACACACAGTGGAGGAGATACGTACTTGATCCCTGCAGACTTTGTAAGTTTACCCACAAAGAAATGACCAGTCTGTCATTTTAATGGTAGGTTTATATAAACAGT
Organism: Chaenocephalus aceratus; assembly: GCA_023974075.1. Lineage (NCBI taxonomy): Eukaryota > Metazoa > Chordata > Actinopteri > Perciformes > Channichthyidae > Chaenocephalus > Chaenocephalus aceratus. Next base: position 30,847 of record JAMFTG010001224.1, read on the forward strand.
GAGAGAAAGAATATCAAAAAGAACATCCAGAAATAGACATTATATAAAAGATTAAAATGTATTTGCATTTAACTGAGTGAAATAAGTATTTGATCCGCTTGCAGAACATGTGTTAGGACTTGGTGGAGAAACCCTTGTTGGACACACAGAGGTCACACAGAGGTCAGACAGAGGTCAGCCACTTCTTGTAGCTGGTCTCCAGGTCTGTGAACATCTCAGGAAGGATGTTGGTCCACTCCTCTCTGAAGATCCAAATGCTTCAGGTGTTGAGGCTGATGCTCGGCCTCTGGAAGCTTCAGCTCCCTCCACAGATGTTCTATGGGATTAAGGTCCGGAGACTAGCTAGGACCCTCCATCACCTGAAGGTGCTTCTTCTTTAGCCTCTCCTGTGTTGCCTTAGCCGTATGTTCAGGGTCCTTGTCCTGCTGGAAGACCCCTCCATGACCCATGGTCAGTGTCCTGGCTGAGGGAAGGAGGCTATCGGCCAAGATGTCACGGGACATGTCCCCGTCCATCCTCTGCTCGAAGCAGGAAGTCCTCCTTTCCCCTTAGCAGAGAAACACCCCAAAGCAGAATGTCTCCACCTCCATGCTTGATGGTGGAGATGGTGTTCTTGAGGTTATAGTCAGCATCTCTCTTCGTCCAAAAAAGCGGGTCAACTTGATGCCAAAGATCAACATTTTGTGACCACATCACCTTCTCCCAAGCCTTCTCTGAATCATTCAGATGTTCATTGTCAAACTGCAGACGGTTCGTTCATGTTCTTCTTGAGCAGGGGGCCTTCAGACACTGCAGGGTTTGATCCATAATGATGTAGTGCAGGGGTCTGCAAACCCCTGGCACGCGTGCTGCCATTGGCACGCGGCACCGTAACCAGTGGCCCACTGGGAATAAGTGTGCAAAATATTTAAATGTAATTTTCGGATCCTGAACGAGACCGCTGCCAGAGCGCGCCTCCCCGTTACCTGCAGAAGGAAGCCATGCACGCAGCGCAGCCCCGCTCTCTTTAACGCCAGGCGACTTTCTGCCGCTTTCCTCCGTGGTGCTGATCGTTTCACCACGGAGGAAAGCACTTCACAAACTGCAGTACCCATACGGAGCTGTACAAATGCCGCAGTTTGTGCGTGGCTGTGTCTTTAGTTGAAAGCCCAGTGGCGATCTGCTCATCTCTCATCGAAATAATATGCTACACGGGGCGGACTGGTTGTGCACAGGCCTACACAATTGTTGTTCTATCACCTGAGAGAGCACCAGGTCACATACTGCTGTATGTGTCATTTCCAGCTGCAGGACCTGCTGGTCTGCCACACACACACACACACACACACACACACACACACACACACACAACACACACACACACACACACACACACACACACACACACACACACACACACACACACACACACACACACACACACACACACACACACACACACACACACACACACACACACACACACACACACACACACACACACACACACACACACACACACACACACACACACACACACACACACACACACACACACACACACACACACACACACACACACACACACACACACACACACACACACACACACACACAAAGGAAGGAGACCACACATGATTCATCCAATTGAAGTGCATTTATTTAAAGAAACTAAATTAACTATGAAGTCAGTTAATCAGTTATGTGTGTAGTGTGTGGGTGTGTGAACATGCATCAGTATAGAGAGAAAGAACAAACAAACCAACCAAGGTCCAGTAGAGCCAAGCAACCCAAGAGGAGAGAAAGACTGACTGCTCAGGCACCCATACTTGTAGCTGAGCAGTCAACCCAAATCAGGTGTCAGCAATCTCTCCTGATTTGGGGAGTGGCTAACCAGGGACCTGAGGCTAAGGCCTAGGGGCCGTCACACCTCCCCCCTTAAGAATGAGGTAGCACCTCAGATCCTGAAACAAAACAAGAATATTAGACACAACATTTTCTTCCAATTCATAAATCCGAGTAGCACGTCTCAGAGCACATACAAACTGCATTATAAGCCTATCAAAAGTGATACTAGGCAAAGAAGGAACTAAGACAAAAAGTACCTGAGGTGACTACCGAAATTTGCACAAAACCTGCAATCATTATAGCCTAACCCCAGGAAAAGCAACTACTGCTGCTTAGTGGACGAAACAGGGAATGCCTGTACTTGCCTGTCCCACCTTACCCAAAGAGGTTACTGTAGCTCTCTTTCACATACTTCCGTGTGTTACAAATGTTGCACTCTGACCTTCTAGCCCAATTGACATTGCCACATGTTTTGCACTTCCAATCATATACACTGAAGAGACCCCTGCTCTTCCCAGCCAGAGTTTTCCAACTATCTGTTCTTCCAGCTTTCATCATCTGTGCCCTCATGGGTTTCTTCCTGCCACATCTGTAACAACTGCTTCTTCTAGCAAAGTTCATCATTCCACGCTTATCAGTACAAAACCAGTCCTCGCCTCTAACATGAAAACTCTTTCCTTCAATGTTTATTTTGTTACCCCTGAATGGCTTTGCATGATCTGGCCAAACAAGACCACCTGCCAGGTCATTTCCCAAAATGATGTCCACTCCAGTCACGGGCAACTCTGGACGAACACCAACCTCCACTTTTCTCTGGACCAAATCACAGGACAGAAACAGTTTATGTTCAGGCACAGAAATGGATTGCAGACCAATCCCTCGAACTGGAACACAGCGCCCCCTGTCTGAATCTGGAGAAAAAGGCAAGATGGGCTCCCTCACCAAAGTATTCAAAGCGCCTGAGTCCCTCAAAATCCTGACTTGAACTTTCTTGTCACTCCCAACTAGGGTTACGAAACCGTCAGACATAAACGGAGCATAACCCGACTCAACCTCTGAGATATCAATTGCCTTACCCTGCATTTGCAATGGAGCCAAGACTTCTGTTTCACCAACTCTGGGATTATGAACAGTTGTAGCCAAACCTACTGACTTCACACGAAAATTGTTGCTTTTCCCCTCTAGCAAAGGACATTCTTTTTTCCAATGACCCTGTTGATGGCAATAATTACACACATTTGGATTGCTTGTGCCATTAGGATGCTGTGCAAACTTTGAGGACAAAGATCCTGCTTTCTGAGATTCATTCCTTTCATAACGCTCACCAAAGATGCGCCTGTGCGTCAACACATACTCATCAGCCAGTACTGCTGCCTCCCTAGGACATGTGAGTTTATGTTCATTAATATAGGTTGCAATGTTCTCAGGGACCGACTGTTTCAACTGTTCCAGAATGATTAAATCACATAACTGATCCAATGTTTTTACCCCAGAAGAAGAGTACCAGCGTTTTGAAATGCAAGATCAAATCCCGTGTAAATTCCACATGTGTTTTGTTACCACTCTTTCGCCAGTCTCTAAAACGTTGGCGGTACGCTTCAGGCACCAACTCATAAGCCTTCAAAACAGACAATTTCACCGTATCATAATCTTTACAGGCATCAGAAGATAAAGCGGAGTAGGCTTCTTGTGCTTTACCTGTAAACACACACTGCAACATTAAAGTTCTGTCCTCATCAGGCCAGCCTCTTGAATCAGCAACACGCTCAAACAGACAAAAAAAAATGTCTATATCATTTTCATTAAACTTTGGCAACAACAGTAAATTACTTGCAACATCAAAGCGTGAACTTACAAGTTCCTCATTCAATGCCGATGCAGACATTTTACCTGCGCTAATCAAAGCCAATTTTTGCAGTTCCAAATCCAGTTTCATTTGTTCCAACCTCAAAATCAACAACTTTTTCTGTTGTTCAAATGTCAAGCCAGACACATAATTAGTGACCATGCTCTGACCTCCCCTGTCCATCAGGACCGCACAGTCTAGCAAATGAGCCTTTATAACACTTTTCAGGGTCTCCTTTGTTTGCTTGGAATCAAAATCAACAGAGTAATAATGAGCAATCTTCAACAACTGCTCCTTTGTACATTGCTCCAACAACTCAGCCGAGGGACACTGAACAAAATCTTCCACAATGTTAGCCATATCAAACCACAAAAATCTAGCAACCTAGATAACCACATTGAGGTAACATACACCGAACCTTTACACTATGCAACTATTGGCAACAACAACTGGTGACTCCCCATACTCAACTAACTCATTAGAGTATGTCCCTTATCTGACTAAACTCGTACCTAGTCTTCGTACAGATACTTGTGGCGGGTGTTTATTCACTGAAACCCAGTGGCACTGGAAAGCAACTGTATACACAGCGACCCCACAAGAAACCATGGACGTGATCCCGAGACAACTGCTCTAGCCACTTTCTCTGTCACACTAAACCCAACCCCCGACAACAGACTCTCTATTAGAACCTGCTGCTTGGCCTCACAGAGGAGAACACCAGTCACATGCCACACCAAACATTTAGCATATTTACCTCAAAGAAAACTGGCCCAAACTAGATTATAATAAAGCTCTCCAAAACAACTACATCCATGTGTGATACTCCAACCTAAATTAGTACAGAAAATTCATACCAACAAAATGTATGTCAAAATTTGACTTTTGACTTTAGACGAGCCCCCATGTCACGCCCTGGCTCAAGGACGGACAAAGGAAGGAGACCACACATGATTCATCCAATTGAAGTGCATTTATTTAAAGAAACTAAATTAACTATGAAGTCAGTTAATCAGTTATGTGTGTAGTGTGTGGGTGTGTGAACATGCATCAGTATAGCGAGAGAAAGCACAAACAAACCAACCAAGGTCCAGTAGAGCCAAGCTACCCAAGAGGAGAGAAAGACTGACTTTCTGCTCAGGCACCCATACTTGTAGCTGAGCAGTCAACTCAAATCAGGTGTCAGCAATCTCTCCTGATTTGGGGAGTGGCTAACCAGGGACCTGAGGCTAAGGCCTAGGGGCCGTTACACACACCACTCTCGGGGCCCCCTGGTAGTCACACAGCTCCATAATATAACTGGCAAAAAATGTAAGAATGTCATGCATCGGCCTACAGTGGGAACATTGTTTAATCTGTTGGAATAGAGTAGAAATATAAAATATCACTACTTTTCTTCTAAATTAAATGCTGACATTACAAAATGCATAGTTTTATACTGCAATGGCAGTGAGATCAAAAAATGTGGTTTGAATTGAAGTCAATGAGGCATTTTTGAGAGAAATTAAATAATTAAAATAATGAAACAGGCATTTAAAGGGTTAAAATCCTGACAATGATTGAACGTTTGGTGATTTTGAGCACGTTAGAAGATCTTCAAGTGATTCATGGAAACATTTTTTAAAAAACAATATTGATGTATGATGATAAAATAACAGTTTTTATGAACGTGTAAATGTGTGCCACGAAGGGATCCAGAGGGTGCAAAATACATCACGAGAGTATACAAAACATGTAAGTGTAAACGACATTGGATTTCAAAAATTTGACTCAAAAGAAGACTTCTTGCAAAAATCCATGCCAAAAGCTGTAAAAGCTGAAATGATCCAAAAAAAAAAATCCCGAGGAGGGCACAAGGGTTAACATCTGTGGGGCCAACTTTGATGATATTGTTATGTCAAGTCTTGGACCTGGTCAAAGACTGTATGTTATTGAATGTACAGTTTCCAGATAAGAGAGAGCCATCGTCTCCTCCGTAATTATTAGGGGTCAGCGGAAGAGCAAGAGAGGTCTTCCTCAGATATAATTGAGTGTTGTTAGTTAGTGGTTCATATCCTGCCAAGGTGCCATTACACCTAAAGACGTCATGAGATAACGACCTTTCAACATCTGGAACATACATGTGGTAAGGATGTTCGTGTGGCTGGCTGCACGTTGTTCTCATGTGTGTGCGTCATTTAGAAGCTTTGTATGCCTCTGTGAAACTTGTACTCTGGGGCATTCCTGTGATTGGTTGCTTTGAAGCAAGGTGATGTACTCCTTTTATTATTTGTTGTTGCGCAACTGAATAATAATTAATCTCAACCATATCTGTGTTTGTGTTTTATTGATCTCTCTCTCTGTGTCAACATTTAAAGTTGGTGAGCCATTAACTGCACTAACAATATACTGTAGTCTCTTCTCCACGATGGCATTCATTATTGAGAGAGAGAGAGAAAGAGAGAGAGAGAGAGAGAGAGAGAGAGAGAGAGAGAGAGAGAGAGAGAGAGAGAGAGAGAGCGAGAGAGCAGTGATGAAGAATACAAAGTGAGTGAGAAAAAAAACTATTAAAAATAGTTTAAGAAATAAAAACTAATCTGACCTGAGAGTCTCCAGAGTGCAGTGTGGACTCTCCAGTCCAGCAGACAGCAGCTTCACTCCTGAATCCTGCAGGTCGTTGTTACTCAGGTCCAGATCTCTCAGACTAGAGGACTGGGAGCTGAGGACTGAGGACAGAGCTCCACAGCTTCTCTCTGACAGCTTACAGCCACTCAGTCTGAGGAGAAAATAATGAAAAACATTAAAACAATAACTTCAGGATGTGCTTTTTCATTAATGACTGCCTTATCGCACATTATTCCTTATTGCAAATGAGTAACATCTGTGGGGCCAATGTGATGATATACTGTAGCCTCTTCTCCACACTGGCATTAGTTATTGCTTTTCCAGTCAAAGTCTGATTAACAGGATGAGTGTTTTACATCAACTGTATTTTCTTAATGTTTAATAGAAAAGAAGACTTTGCTTTTGGTTACCTGACTGATTTAGAAAGAGATAGAGACAAAAGGAGGTTATAAACGAGCAGAACGAGAGAATGAGAGAGAGAGAGAGAGAGAGAGAGAATGAGAGAGAGAGATTTGGACCTGCTCTCTCTCAGTTCATTTATAGTCAAACCTCTAACACCTCTATCTGATCACAGTCAAATGACTGTGTTCATGAAAAGAACAGAAACTAACAGTCCACAATCTGAACCCAATAAACTGTTTAACATTAAAAGAAAATACAAATAGGTGTTAAGAACTCAGGCACTTAGGATGTTGGACCCAATTGCAGACAGGGAGACAGAGGTAAAGTATTGTAAGATACTTTATTTTTCCATGACTGGCAAAAATGAACAAAAAAGGTAACCACCAAAACTCTAGTCGAGATGACAAAAAACAGAGAACAAAAAATGAATGAATGAGGAATCAAAAACTTTTCATGAGTACCAGGAGCATAGACCTTACCATGACAATAGACAAGACGAACTGACACTGAACACTGGGAGACAGGGGAATTTAAACACAGGGTAACTAGACACAGGTGGGAACAATCAGGAGCGGGGCTGACACTGATGAGCACAGGAGACACACAAGGAGTGACAGGTGAAAACACTCAGGAACTTAGACACACCAGGGAAACTAACGACAGACATGAAAACACAGGGAAAAGAGACCAGACAATATACAGGGAGGAAAACATGACAAGGAGAACGGAAAAACACCCACACCCACACATAGAAACGTGACATGACATAATAATCCTGACAATGGGCTCCAGACAGTGCACAAGAGTTCCAGAAAGCTATCGGAAACGATCAAATTCAAAGACTCTTAGACAACTCTCTGAACACCACATATGACCACAATAAAGAAGGCATAGACCCAGGGGCGGCGGGTACTGTAGGCTAGGGAAGGCTAAGCCTTCCCAAATATTTGTGTCACTGCATCCTGGTAATATAAAAATATAATGTATAATGTTTGTGTCTTTGACATTAGCGCTGCTCTGCAGCCACCTTTGCCCTGTAGGCCTACTACGAAGCCAGTTCCACAGACCCTGGATATGTTTTGAGTTACTTAACTAACCCTAACAAACGAGATCTCGCTAAGCGGTCCTACGACGCTGGTTATCAATTCCGTAAATCAAGCCAGGGTTTCCCTCTCCAGCTGAGAGCGCGTTCATGTGAAAGGGGCGGGGTTAGCTACATGTGACCAATCACAAACAGGGACAAGTGTACTGACTGCGCAGCGTCATACTTCATTAATGAAAAGTAAACTAATATTAGACAAATATGAGCTTTAAACATCCATGACTTAGACATATAATCCAGGATACAAGCCACATAGTTGCACCTGCAAGGTGAATACAGAACAGCTGGTTAAAAAATAAATAAACTACAGAGTGTTTGAAAGCGTACAACAGGTTTATGATATCACTGCCCCGTCTAAGACACGAGTGGATCCGACTTTAATTGCATTTGAGTTGAGTGTTTCGTCAACTTAAAGGTGGGGTAGGTAATTTTGGAGGAACCAGCTCGAGTGCGCTAGAATTTGAAAATACACAGCTGGAAGAAATCTGCTACTTCCTTACAGAGCCCCTCCTCCAACACACCGGAACGCGCACATGACCAATGAGGGCACGAGATAAGTTTGTGCACAGATGGAAGGCTGACAGGCAGGTAGGCCATCCAGTTACTTTAGCTGGGCCGGCTCAGATGATTGGTCGTGCTTTTTACAGCGCCACGGCTTCCACTGATGACATTTCTTTATGTATTTTTGTCAAAGCACTTCAGATATTCATTGCTATCGGGATGTTAAGAGCATTCCATGGAATATAACAAAAGGTGTATCTCGAGCCGGTTTCTCAAACTTACCTACCCCACCTTTAATGTGTTGCTTAAAATAATACGTCTGCATACAGTATGTGACAATGTAAGTGTTGCACGGCCAGATACAGCTCGAGAAGCTGACTCAGGTCAGGATATATGATATATTATGATATTATATGATCGATGATCTGATTGATGATGTGATATGAATGATAAGTGCGACACGTCGGCGTCTTCTCTGCATACGGCAGTTTAAACTGTGTTTCCTTTATCCTGTAATATGACTTGAGAGATTTAAATTCCGCACACTGAGCTCTGATTGGTCAGCAGGCGGTGCTTTCACTGAGTTGATCTCTTTTCTATAGACAACCGGAGGCGTTCAGCGGCAGGTAAAACAAGTTATTTTAGCCTTCCCAAACCTGAGCCTCACGCTACCGCCTATGCATACACCTGGCAGTTAGAACAATTAACCACATCTTCATGAGAACAGCTCATACATCCCAACTGAAGAAATGCAGTAACAAGCCTCCAAAACAAAAATAAATCAACTGGTTTGATGAAGAATGCCAACAAAAAAGGAAAGAACTTAGGAACATATCGAACCAAAAACATAGAGATCCTAGCAACGCAGACGTACGCCTCTTTTACTGCGACATGCTCAAACAATACAAACATACAATCAAAACCAAGAAGGCTCAGTACACACAAAAACAACTAACAATAATCGAGGATTCTTTAAACACAAACAGATTCTGGGAAAATTGGAACAATCTAAATAAAAGTAAACACGATGACCCAGTTATACAGAATGGAGACATCTGGACCGATCACTTCAAACATCTGTAACATTCCTCTCAACTCTGACTCAGAACAAACACAAAGAACTGAAAAGCTCAACAGATTAGAATTGGTCATCAAGGACTCCCAGAACCCTTTGGACTTTCTAATGACTGAACAGGAACTGGACAAAAAGTTGATTAACCTAAAACCAAAAAAAGCAAGTGGGCTTGACGGCATATTGAACGAGATACTAAAACACTCGAGTAAAAAGATCAGATTGGCTATACTCAAACTATTCAATTTGATCCTGATTGTAGGTTACTTCCCTGACAGCTGGAATCGTGGTCTCATAACACGCATTTTTAAGAAAAAACGATGATACATCTGACCCTAATAACTACGGAGGCATTTGTGTGAACAGTAACCTGGGGAAGGTCTTCTGTAGTATTATACATTCCAGGTTTATAGACTTCTTTACGAAACACAATGTCCTGAGCAAAAGCCAGATTGGGTTCTTACCAAATCACCGCACATCAGACCACATTCACACCCTACACACCTAATTGACAAATATGTTAATCAAAATAAAAGCAAAATATTTGCCTGTTTCATCGATTTCCAAAAAGCATTTGACTCGATTTGGCACGTTGGTCTATTCAACAAACTACTTCAAAGCGGTATAGGGGGAAACACATTTGACCTAATCAAATCTATGTACACAAACAACATGTGCAGCATGAAGATCGGACACAAGAGAACCACCTTCATTTCTCAAGAACGGGGAGTAAGACAAGGATGCTGTTTATCACCGGCCCTGTTCAACATCTACATTAACGAACTGGCCACTATCTTAGAGCAGTCCACAGCACCTGGGCTCACACTCCACAAGACAGAGATCAGGTTCCTGCTGTGTGCAGATGGTCTCATCCTGTTAAGCCCCACAGAAGAAGGACTTCAACAGAGTTTAAATATACTGGAAGGTTACTGTCAGACCTGGCCCATGGCAATCAACATCACAAAGACACAATCAATGATATTTCAAAAAAGATCCAGCTGTCAGGCAAACAACACTGACTTTACAATTGGGACACAGACAATAGGAAATTGCTCAGAATATAATTATTTTAGACTGAAAATAAGTTCCACTGGAAGCTTTAATCAAGCTATGAAGGAACTGAGAGAGAAAGCACACAGGGCGTTTTATGCAATAAAAAGACAAATCCACATTTTAATTTGGCTTAAATGACTTCAATCAGTAATTCAACCCATCCTACTGTATGGAAGCGAAGTGTGGGGCCCACACACAAACCAAACATTTGACAAATGGGAAAACCATCCAATAGAAAATGCTCACAATGAGTTTTGCAAACGCATCCTCCAGGTTCACAGGAGAACAACTAACAACGCCTGCAGAGCGGAATTAGCAGGAACCGGAATGAGCAGATACACCAGCTCTCACTTCTTATGTATATATATCATATTCTATTTTGTATTCATGTATTATATGAATGAAATTAATCTGTATTCCTTGTAAAAAAAAAGGTTTGTTTATAAATGTTCATTTGGTTATTTGTATGTATTGTTGTAAAGATGTTACAACAGAGCTTTGGCAATACTGTATGTAAATATGGTCATGCTAATAAAGCTATTGAATTGAATTGAATTGAGAGAGAGAGAGAGAGAGAGAGAGAGAGAGAGAGAGAGAGAGAGAGAGAGAGAGAGAGTGTGGTGAAGAATACAAAGTGAGTGAGAAAATAAACAATTAAAAATAGTTTAAGACAAAATAACTAATCTGACCTGAGAGTCTCCAGAGTGCAGTGTGGACTCTCCAGTCCAGCAGACAGCAGCTTCACTCCTGAATCCTGCAGGTCGTTGTTACTCAGGTCCAGCTCTCTCAGACTAGAGGACTGGGAGCTGAGGACTGAGGACAGAGCTTCACAGCTTCTCTCTGACAGCTTACAGCCACTCAACCTGAAGAGACATACGCATAGAAATAAAAACCTCTCCATTCACCCTTTGCATTATTAAAGTAATCAAACATAATGATCATAAAACCACATATTGGAGAAACAAAGTTCGACCTTTGGTCTGTTGTATTCATAACGTAATCCATCCATCCATCCATCTTCTCCCGCTTATCCGTGGTCGGGTCGCGGGGGTAGCAGTTCCAGCAGAGAGCCCCAAACTTTCTTTTCCCTGGCGACATCAACCAGCTCTGACTGGGGGATCCCAAGGCGCTCCCAGGCCAGCGAAGAGATATAATCCCTCCACCTGGTCCTAGGTCTACCCCTTGGTCTCTTCCCAGCTGGACGTGCCTGGAACACCTCCCTAGGGAGGCGCCCAGGTGGCATCCTAACTAGGTGCCCGAACCACCTCAACTGGCTTCTTTCGACGCGAAGGAGGAGCGGCTCAACTCCGAGTCCCTCCCTGATGACCGAACTTCTCACCTTATCTCTAAGGGAGACACCAGCCACCCGGCGGAGGAAACCCATCTCGGCCGCTTGTATCCGCGATCTCGTTCTTTCGGTCATGACCCATCCTTCATGACCATAGGTGAGGGTAGGAACGAAAATGGCCCGGTAGACAGAGAGCTTTGCCTTCTGGCTCAGCTCCCTTTTCGTCACAACGGTGCAGTAAAGCGACTGCAGTACCGCTCCCGCTGCTCCGATTCTCCGGCCCATCTCACGCTCCATTGTTCCCTCACTCGAGAACAAGACCCCGAGATACTTGAACTCCTTCACTTGGGGTAAGGACTCATTCCCTACTTGGAGTGGACAGTCCATCGGTTTCCTGCTGAGAACCATGGCCTCAGATTTGGAGGTGCTGATCCTCATCCCAGCCGCTTCACACTCGGTTGCGAACCGATCCAGTGAGTGCTGAAGGTCGCAGACCGATGAAGCCATCAGAACCACATCATCTGCAAAAAGCAGTGGTGCAATCCTTAGTCCACCGAACCGCAGACCCCCCCCCCCACGACTACGCCTCGAAATCCGATCCATGTATATTACAAACAGGATTGGTGACAAAGCGCAGCCCTGGCGGAGGCCAACCCTCACCGGAAATGGGTCCGACTTACTGCCGAGGACCCGGACACAGCTCTCGCTTTGGGAGTACAGAGATTGGATGGCCCTGAGTATCCCGGTGGGGGGATCAACACCAATCTCCCCACCGGGAGATTGGTGTTGATCCCCCGTCATACTCCAGCTCTGCCTCTAACATAGAGGGCGGAGTTGTCGGGTTCAGGAGTTCCTCAAAGTGTTCCTTCCAACGCCCCAACACTCCATCAGTTGAGGTCAACAACGTCCCATCCTTACTGTACACAGCTTGGATGGTTCCCTGCTTCCCCCTCCTGAGGTGTCGGACAGTTTTCCAGAACAACTTTGGTGCCGCCCGAAAGTCCTTCTCCATGTCTTCTCCAAACTTCTCCCACACCCGCTGCTTTGCCTCGGCCACGGATGAGGCTGCTGCCCTTCGGGCCTGTCGGTACCTTGCAACTGCCTCGGGAGTCCCCCGGGATAACAAATCCCTGAAGGCCTCCTTCTTCAGTCGGACGGCTTCCCTGACCACCGGTGTCCACCAGGAGGTTCGAGGGTTACCGCCCCTTGAGGCACCTAGGACCTTGAGACCACAGCTCCCCACCGCGGCTTCGGCAATAGAGGCTTTGAACACCGACCACTCTGGTTCAATGTCCCCAACCTCCACAGGAATGCCCGAAAAGCTCCGCCGGAGGTGTGAGTTGAAGGCCTCCTGAACTTGGGCCTCCTCCAGACGTTCCCAGTTCACCCGAACTACACGTTTGGGCTTACCAGGTCTATCCAGAGGCTTCCCCCGCCACTCGACCCAACTCACCACCAGATGGTGATCAGTTGACAACTCCGCCCCTCTCTTTACCCGAGTGTCCAAAACATACGGCCTCAGGTCCGATGATAACGTAATCCCCTGAAAGCAATTATTTGAACTGATCGAGATCATTTCGCATAATAATTGGATTTTTTTTGGACAAATAAATTGCAAAGATCTTAAGTGAATGAGGAGTGCATATGATGTATATTTCTGGGCTAAATACAACTAATATAACATATACTAAATGATGTTACACAGGGTCTAAAAATGGAGCAACACAACTGGGTTAAAAAATTATTTGAGTACGGTAAACGTAAAAATCTCATCCTAATAAAAACACACAAAATGGATTCATGCACCCACTTCAGGTCCTCTGGTTCTTCAGTTCCTGGAACTTTATGTTCAAAAAGGGGTTTATACAATCTGAAATCCAGATCATCCAGTATTCATACATGTTATTTTAGCTTATGCTTTTCCTGAAGCGACTAAGATACACTGCAACACCATGTATAGAGGAGCAATTTGGGGTGAAGTATCTTCCCCAAGGACATTTCAACATGTTAACTGTAGGGAGTGGGGATCGAAGCTTTAACCCTCCCATTGGTACTTGCCTATTACCTCTCTGGGCTACATTATATATAACAATATATATATATTAGAATGTAGCTTCATATTTTGATGAATCCTGACCTGAGAGTCTCCAGAGTGCAGTGTGGACTCTCCAGTCCAGCAGACAGCAGCTTCACTCCTGAATCTTGCAGGTCGTTGTTACTCAGGTCCAGCTCTCTCAGACGAGAGGACTGGGAGCTGAGGACTGAGGACAGAGCTTCACAGCTTCTCTCAGACAGGTTACAGACACTCAGTCTGAAAAAGAGAAAACAAGCAATATGTTAAAATAATTAACTGAATATTTAAGTCATGATGTATGAATGTTTCTGTACTCACAGAGCCTTCCTGGAGGCTTTGACCACTGGCAGCAGCCTCAGAAGAGCCTCCTCTGAAGCAGAGTATTTCTTCAGGTCAAACACGTCCAGATCTTCTCCTGATGACAGTAAGATGAAGACCAGAGCGGACCACTGAGCAGGAGACAGACTATCTGTGGAGAGACGTCCTGAACTCAGGTACTGTTGGATCTGCTCCACTAGAGAACCATCATTCAGTTCATTCAGACAGTGGAACAGGTTGATGCTTCTCTCTGGAGACAGATCCTCATCCATCTTCTTCTTCATGTACTGGACTGTTTTCTTGTTGGTCTTTGAGCTACTTCTTGTTTCTGTCAGTAGACCACGTAGCAGTTTCTGATTGGTCTCCAGTGAAAGACCCAGGAGGAACCGGAGGAACAAGTCCAGGTGTCCGTTTGGACTCTGTAAGGCCTGGTCCACAGCACTCTGGTAGAGATGTGTTAGTTTAGGTTTGGCTCTGAAGACTTTAGGCAGCCTGGAGGTTGTTGGTTCTTCTGACAGCAGGTTGACTCCAGAGGTGATGAAGGTCAGATGGACATGAAGAGCAGCCAGAAACTCCTGAACGCTCAGATGGATGAAGCAGAACACCTTGTCCTGGTACAGTCCTCTCTCCTCTCTGAAGACCTGTGTGAACACTCCTGAGTACACTGAGGCTGCTCTGATATCGATGCCACACTCTGTCAGGTCGGACTCATAGAAGATCAGGTTGCCTTTCTGCAGCTGCTCAAAAGCCAGTTTCCCCAGAGACTCCATCATCTTCCTGCTCTCTGGAGTCCAGTGTGGATCTGTCTCAGCTCCTCCATCATACTTGACGTTCTTCACTTTGGACTGAACCACCAGGAAGTGGATGTACATCTCAGTCAGGGTCTTGGGCAGCTCTCCTCCCTCTCTGGTTTTCAACACCTCCTCCAGAACTGAAGCAGAGATCCAGCAGAAGACTGGGATGTGGCACATGATGTGGAGGCTTCGTGAGGTCTTGATGTGGGAGATGATGGTGCCGGCCTGCTCCTGATCTCTGAATCTCTTCCTGAAGTACTCCTCCTTCTGTGGGTCAGTGAACCCTCGGACCTCTGTCACCATGTCCACACACTCAGGAGGGATCTGATTGGCTGCTGCAGGTCGTGTGGTTATCCAGAGGCGAGCCGAGGGAAGCAGCTTCCCCCTGATGAGGTTTGTCAGCAGCACATTCACTGAGGTGGACTCTGTGACGTCAGTCAGGACCTCAGTGTTGAGGAAGTCCAGAGGAAGTCGACACTCATCCAGACCGTCAAAGATGAACACGACCGGGAACTGATCGAACCTGCAGATTCCTGCGTCTCTGGTTTCAGAGAAGAAGTGATGAACGAGTTCCACCAAGCTGTACTTGTTCTCTCTCACCACGTTCAGCTCTCTGAAGGTGAATGGAAATATGAACTGGATGTCCTGGTTGGCTTTGCCTTCAGCCCAGTCCAGAGTGAACTTCTGTGTTAAGACTGTTTTCCCAATGCCAGCCACGCCCTTTGTCAGCACTGCTCTGATTGGTGCATCTCTTCCAGGTGAGGCTTTAAAGAGGTCTTCTTGTCTGATGGTTGTTTCTGGTCTGTCTGGTTTCCTGGATGCTGTTTCAATCTGTCTGACCTCATGTTCAGCATTGACCTCTGCAGACCCCCCCTCTGTGATGTAGAGCTCTGTGTAGATCTGGTTCAGAAGGGTTGGGTTTCCTGCTTTAGCGATGACCTCAAACACACACTGGAACCTCTCCTTCAGGTTAGACTTCAGTTTACGCTGACACACTGCAGAACGACTTCCTGAATGAACACAAAACAAAGTAGATCAATGAGTCAAATGAATCTTTAAAGAATGAGGATCTCAGTATAATTTGTTCCATCTCTTGAAACATTAGTCAACATTTATCCAGCTTGTTAAATCTCTATAGAAACCCTCTTACTGCTCTGCAGACGGTCAGCCAGCTCCTCCTGCTTTATGCTCCTCAGGAAGTGCAGTGAGATGTTCAGAAATGCCTCTCTGCTGCTCCTCCTCTGCTCTTCATCCTCACCGTCCAACACCTCCTCATCCTCCCTCTGACTCTCTAAGCATTCTGGGTAATCTGAACTCAGAGCCTTCTGGAACTTCTTCAGCTCGTTCTTCACAAAAGTGATGATGTTGTCTTCCAACAGCTGGAACAGAATACATGAACAACACAATCAAACTAAAGGCACCAAACATCAGATCCATGTTGGACAGACTGACCATCCACTGATCTACAAAGTGCATCGTGGAGTTGACTGTGAGCAGAACAGATGTAGAGTAGCTGTAGTTCATGTACAGACCATAAATGTGGAGTCCAGCTGAGTCTGATGCTGCTGGGCAGACTGACCTCTGGGAACCTCTGAGCTCTGCTGGTCCTCTCTGTGAGGAATCATGAAGACATACCTCACATTATCTCCGTCCATACAGAGACGAACACATGGTAAAGGTCCTTGAAGTGACTTCCTGTAGCAGAACATGTTTATTCTTCCTGCTAATCTCAAAGAGTTTGGTTTTCTGCTGTCGAATTATACCAAACTTGTCAACCACTGAAAAAAGCTGATCTGTTAAAATAAAAATGAATCACAAATAACATGCGTATGTAGATATACATGTCCTACTATGCATATGTATATTGTTATCCACAGCAAATTAGTAAAATAACATACAATCAATGCCGGCCAGTTTTCATATGCTTCAGTGGTGCTGGAAATGTGGATTGAGTGCACGTGTGAGCATCAGGAGAAAGGACAGGTTTGCCTGGGCCTCGCACGGGGCACCAGGTTTAGAAGTAAAGACTATCATCAAATAACTATCTATTTTCATGTTGAAATTGCAACTTCACCTTTGACCACCAGAGTGATGTCCATCTTTGAAGTTAAAAGGAAGAATCATAGACCAGTCACTCTTCATGGACACACAGCTGGGTCCAGGTTCTTCCAGCTTCCACCTCAAACATGAGATAGAAACAGGAAATAATCTAGAATTGTCAAAAAAGGTCCGGTCCTATCTCTTCCTGACCACTTTGCCTTAACCTCTGTGAAAAATGTCTTGGGCTCAAGGAAAGGAGTGAAGGAGAATTCATCAGGATTTAGGAGAGAACTTCAATGCTAAGAGAATCGCTTGGAGACGTCATTATGATGTGCATGATCTTTGTTTTGTTTTCCTTTTCTCCTGGGGTCTGGTTTTACTTCCTGTCTTAGTGATTTCCTGCTTGTGTGATTGTCTGATTGTGTTCAGCTGCTGCCCTCCCCAGCTCTGTCTTTGTGAAGAGGCCTCTGTGTATATATATATCTGTTTGTCTGCCTATAGTGTTCTCTACTTGAATATTAGCAATGATAAATATCAATGTTTACTTTCTTATCTCGGTTCAGTCAGCTACAATATACCAGCAGAATGAAACAGACTTCTGCCATTCAGGATAATAAAAACATTACAAGTGTTGACGTTATGTGTGTGTTTATCTCACACTCAAGTTGACGTCACTCTGTTAAGTATTATAGTTAACTACTAACGTATACTCTCTGCGATTTTAAAGATGGTCTCTTTTATTGAACCAGTTCGACACGTCAAACTCTAATGTTACTGGCTTCAGGCTGGTAGTCCCTCCCTCAGCTTCAACAAGAAGTCTCTGTTCTTCAGTAACAACATGTTTTCTACTGTTGCTGATATAATGAAGTCACATGACGTCCACTTACTCTGTCTCTGAAGGGCGGCCTTTAAAACATATTGGGTCAGTTATAGACTGGTCACTCTTCATGGACACACAGCTGGGTCCAGGTCCAGGTCCAGGTCCAGGTCCAGGTCCAGGTCCAGGTCCAGGTCCAGGTTCAGGTCCAGGTCCATGCTGCTGCTCTGGCCTGTAACACAACACACACACAGAGCTTTGAGTGTGAGTAATGTGTGCTGAGCTTTGTCGTGGACAGTAACGAGATCTTCATGTCTGCATAACAACACAATATTAAAATAAGGGCTGTTAATGTTAACGCATTGACGCTTGTGATTATTCTGCAAACTTTAACGTTGAAAGCAACTTACAAATTACCCCAAATTAATCACATTACCAAGTTCAACCCAAACTTTCCAGCGTTCCTTCTCTCTGGCAGAGAGAAGGAACGCCTCAGTGAAGAAGACACATGTGCTGCGTATCGCACAATAAACAGGGAAATCACGGCGGCTTTATCAATGATTTAGCTTAGAATTTGGAAATTGTCAGATATTATGCCAATAATTCAGACATCATGTTATAAAGTACAAACCCTCTGATTTCTCAATGATGGAAGACCAAATTAGTATCTGACTGAGGATGGCAACAACAAGCCCATCCGTTAAATCAATGGCTTTATATACTTACTCTGGGTTAAAAGAGGGGGGGTTATCTTTGAAGTCAGGCATATGACCCTTTGACTGATCACTCTTCATGGACACACAACTGGGTTCAGGCGACCTTTCTTTCTGTTGCTGGGAACTGATAGGAAAAAGATGAGATGAGATAAGATGTATTTTATTACTCCCAATTTGAGAAATGCATGACAATACAAGATGTAGACCTCTGCTTTCAGTCGATTTGGAGAGTAAAAGTCCTTTAACTGCCATGAATGCGTGTCTTTTACATATCATGTTCATCATTTGTATTCAAACTTGTACATGTTTGTATACATTTTTAAGCCTATTAGTTTTCTTGTATTTGGTTTATAGTTGGATGAGCTATGGTTTAATACTGTTGACCATGGGTAGAACTCAGCACATCTGAAAGGCCCAGAGTCCGGGTTATGTCCAGAATGATACTTCCTGTCTGTGTAAAACCTAATATAAGCTTCCCAACACCATTTCTCTTGACCTGTGGTCTCTGCAACTAGTCCCAAAGACTTCTGGATCTAGTCCCTAGATCTCTATGACTCTGGCCTTGACATCTGCAACTAGTCCTCAGGTATCTGCGAAGAATCCCTAGAGATCCACAATAAGTCCTCTGTAAGTAGTCCCTAGATCTCTTTAAATAGTCCCCAGATCTTTGTAGCAAGACATCTTAACCACCCGCACGCACGCACGCACGCACACACACACACACACACACACACACACACACACACACACACACACACACACACACACACACACACACACACACACACACACACACACACACACACACACACACACACACACACTAGGTCAGAAACCAGAGGAGACTGTGAGGTCCACCACAGACGGACAACTTTTGGACAGAATGTCCTCTCCATTAAAGGCAGCTCGTTGTGGAACAGCCTCCCAGCTGAGATACGGGATCGTCCCACTCTCAATAGCTTTAAAGGTCAACTCAAAGAATGAGAAACAACCAGACGTGCAATCACTGCTAAATGCACTTTAACACAGGGGTATCTCCTCTTGCACTTTATATATCATAGCTGCTACATTGTACTGCCAGGTGGTAAATGCTTGTTTGCTGCTCATGCTCTTTCTGTATTTAGTTTTTGCTATGTTTATAAATGTCATGTTCTTATATGTTGTATGAGACGGGACTACGGATGGAAATTAGCTCAAAGCTAAAATCCGGCTCATTTACACTTGTAAGCATTATTTTGTTTTAAAGTGTGCATCAATGTGCACTGTCCCAGTTCAAATAAACGATTACATATAAATATAAATAATACTCCTCAGATCTCTCATTGTTTCTGAGTTACTCATTAACAGAGTATACATTCTTTCTGAGAGCACTTTGACCCACAGACGCCTCAATAAATCTGAAATATGAGCCTTCGTAAGATAAGAGAAGTATCAAAGTCCAAACTGCAAACTTCATTAAACATGATTTGAGAGGGTTGATAGAGTACCAGCCGCCTGGGAGGAGTGCTGGTCCCATAATACAAGTCACGGTACACCAAAGAGTACAATGTGACACTGCAGGTACTGCGTACCGTTGAGTACCGGCCCACTTCAAGCACTAGTCCCCAGTCTTCTGAAAGTAGTCTCTAGACTTCTACAACTGGTTCCTAGATCTTGGGACTAGTCCATAGACCTCTGGATCTCGTCCCTATAGGCCTCTGTGGCTAGCTCATAACTTTGCAATAGTCCTTAGAGCTCTGTAACCAGTCCCAAATACATCTTTACTAGTCCTCAGATCTCTCCCTATACTTTAGTTATTACATTAGAGACTAGTTATCCCACCATACAAATACACTGTTTCTGAGTTATTCATTAACAGAGATCTTTCTATGAGAGCACTTTGACCCACAGACGCCTCAATAGATATGGAATATGAGTCTTCGTAAGATAAGAGAAGCATCAAAGTCCAACTGCAGTCCAGAATCAGGATTCAACCTGAATGTGTTTTACAGAGTTACAGGTTTGTTCAGAGTCAATGTTCAGGAGAAGGAGCAGAGACAGCAAGCAGCCAGTCAGTGAGAGAGAACGTGTTGAAGGGAGAAACAGTTTCAAGCATCATGTGAAGTGTTGATGTGATACCTCTCCATGTTGGTGATAGCCTGCAGCCACCTGATGGAGACAGACACACGGCTTCATTATATGTGTTAGTGATGAGGAAATAACATCTGTTTCTACATGCAGACTTTAAAGACAGGGAGCTGTAGTTTCTAACATCAGCTGTCAGATAAACTGAGTGAGTCGTTCTAAAGACAGGAGGTGAACACGTGAACCCACACAGAGCAGCTGTTTGACACATCAGACACTGAATGAATCAAAGTCCCACTCACTCAGTTCCTTCTCATGAACTCCGTCAGCTGTGAGGACCAGGTCTGTGTGGAAGAAGAGGTTCCTGCTGCTCTGACCGTGTGCTCCATCAGGAGTGACTCCTCTGCTTCTTCATCCGTCCTCTGCGTCCAGCTCTCTGACGAAGCAGTGTGACGCTGCAGCTCTCACTTCAAACTCTTTATGACTTTATATTGTAGTTAAAGATTAACCCCCAGCCGCTCCCTGCTGCCCTCTGACAGCTGAGAGCAGACCAGGGGACACTAAAGAGTGACGCACACAGCTGAGAGCAGACCAGGGGACACTAAAGAGTGATGCACACAGCTGAGGACAGACCAGGGGACACTAAAGAGTGACGCACACAGCTGGGAGATCAGGGGACACTAAAGAGTGACGCACACAGCTGGGAGCAGACCAGGGGACACTAAAGAGTGACGCACACAGCTGAGAGCAGACCAGGGGACACTAAAGAGTGACGCACACAGCTGAGAACAGACCAGACTCAAATTTCCCCTCCTCGACTCCCCTCCTCGATACTTAGACCCGCCCACAGGAGATGTGAGCGGAGGACCGAGGAGGGGAGCCGAGGAGAGAGGAGGGGAAGCAGCAGACGTTTAAATAAATGAGAACTCCTCTCCTCTGAGCGGTCATTTTAAAGCGACGTCCGTTCATTATTACGTGGCAACAGCTGCATCAGCTGTCGAGTGGTTTGTCACAGCACTGTATTTTATAATCTCTGTTAGATCAGCTGAACATTGTTCCCCCACATATTTACTTTGAATTCAATTAGCAACAAGGCATAGTATGTCAAGAATGTATGAATATGTATAATGTGACACAGGCCTGCATCTCTTCTGTATCGTGGCGCACTAAAATATTATTATGAAAATACTCAATAAAGTGCTATATACGTTTGATATATTCACACATGCACACACACACACGCCTAAAAAACCCAATGACTGTCGATAAACTATACACAGTATGTTTACCTTTTTAAACTAGGCTTAATGAGATGATAAGTCATCAAGTCACACGTCTTTGACAAAACACCTGCACCACATTTCTAATCAATTACCAAATCATGAGGGACCTGACAGCCTATATAAGGTCCAGGCACACCTCTGATTTATAGTCTCAATATTGAGAATGAAGACCGCAATAGTGTGTGCCTTATGGCAGTGGCACGAGCAGAAAACTAAATCCCGTGAGGAAAGACGCCGTTCCCAGCGCTGGAAAGCGAGAATGCGCAATGCCATCCTGCTTCATCTTGAGGTATTTGAGTGTTTGTTTACAAATGTTTGAAATGGTTGAAAAATAGCTGGCTTTTTTAATTGGAATACAAAAATTACCAACTACTTGTAGCAAGACAATCATGACACACATAGGCCTGAGCCAGAGAGTCAGAGAAAAAGCATGTTTGTCAAAGAGACAGTTGTGTTTTGGATGATGGAGTTGTATTTATTCAAGAAGGGACCATGCACATTAGTTAACACGAGCACTTGAGACCATCAAATGTGCCAGATTTAGCCATGGCTTTATTCCTTATGACAGAATATTTATGTGCAGTTTAAATTGCGGGATAAAGGAGTTTAGTTTGCTGGATAAAGGTATTGACCTCTGTACATGTTATTGTTCCTGTAGGTTCACCCTCTCAGTACAAACGTTTGAACAGCAGTGTCCCACTGCTTAAACTGTACTTCGAGGGTGATGGGTGCCTGCTGAAGGACTTCAGGATCCGCCGAGACTCCCTGGAGGCCTTGATGCGGTGTCCGGGGCCTGAGAGGAGACAGGCCTGGGGACACCACATGACTGTCTTGACGACCGTGTACTGGCTGGCACACGGTTTGTCATACAGTGTGGTGTCCCGGGCCTTTCAGGTACCCCTCTCCACGGTCCACAGACTGGTCCACCAGGGAGTGGAGCACATCGCTGCTCTCCGGCATTCCCTCATCCAGCTGCCTGCTGGTCCAGAGCTGGAGGAGGTCGGGCAGGGCTTCCAGCAGTTGGCCAACAGCCCGGCATTCAGTTCCTGTGTGGGTGCAATAGACGGGTGCCACATACGTATCAGGACCCCATCCGGACCCACTGGCCAGGATTATGTGAATAGGAAGCTCTTCCCATGCCAATAACCTACCATAGCCAATAACAAATTAATGTAACGTATTTTATTTTTGTTGTTCATTCATATCTTATTTTAATTATTTATGCATATTTTTTAATCTCTCCAGTTTTAAACAATGTTTTTGGTTTACTGTCCTATAGTATACATTGGATTGTTGGATTTCTATCTGTATTTGTATGTGAAGTGATGTTTGTAGCACTTTCCTGAATCACAGCGAAGATATTGAATCTGAAGCAAAAGCATATTTTCAGAATCAGAATTCCTTTATTTCCCAAAAAGTGGAAATCTACATTATTACATCAACAGAAGTAAAGTGCAGATAAAGTGAAAAGAGTAGACTGTATATTAAAATACAACAAAGCAGGAAGACATTATTAATAATAAAGAATCACAATAAGTAAAAACACACAGTTACAATTATTCATCAGCTGTGATCCTGAACAGACTGAACTCTCTGGGCAGCAGGGAGGAAGTCTCTGGAACAGGAGGAGACTCTTCCTCCTACAGAGGACACAGAGACACTGAGGAACCAGACCAGAACCAGAACCCAAACCCAGCGTAGAGAGGTTCAGTGAATGTGGTTCTGAAGGTGTGGAGGTGGATCAGTGTGTCAGAGGAGACTCTGTAGAAGGAGAGAGAGCCAGCAGGATGATCCAGATACACTGCTACTCTACCAGAGGAGGAGGAGGAGGGGGAGGAGGAGGAGGAGGAGGAGGAGGAGGAGGAGGAGGAGGAGGAGGAGGAGGAGGAGGAGGGGGTGATCTGTGTTACTGTCTTATTGTGGCAGACATAGTAAAGACCATCAGAGCATCTCAGACTCCAGGACTGATCATTCCCTCCAAACACACAGTCCTCTCTCTTTCCTCTCCTGCTGATTTCTCTGTAAGTCACTGATATAGAAACCCTTCCTCTCCACTCGACCTCCCAGTAGCAGCGACCAGTCAGAGTTTCTCTGCACATCAGCTGAGGCCAGACATCAAACCTCTCTGGATGATCAGGATATGGCTGCTCCTCTCTCACATGTGTCACCTTCCTGTCGTCCTCAGACAGTTTGAGGTTCCTGTGAGCTGTGTTTGTGTCGAGTGAGAGTTCACAGGAATCTGAGGAGAGGAACAGCAGCAGTCATTCATCTATCAGCTGTTCATTTATTGACTCTTTGAGGATGAAGGTTACATTTGAAGATGGAGGCTGCTTTGTTTTCATGAATCAAATGAAACCACACTCACACTTCCTCAGACCGGGTCTCAGCCATCGGACTCCAGCAGGCTCCATCCTGAAAGAGGGGGGGGGGGGGGGGGGGGTCAGAGCAGCATGGAGACATGGACATTACATCACTCTCACACTCAGAGCTTTGTTATTCTCCACAGATGAACCTACATGTTCACAATATCATTTTAGATCAGTCGAACATCGTATCAGCTGATAAATAAAGCTCATTAACTTCAATGATTACTGATCAGAGAATGAGATGTAAGAGTTGATCAGTGAGCATTGAAATCGAGATCATAATCTAAAATGATGAAGATGTATTTCTTGTTGTCGTGTCTTCTCTGCAAACACAGAGCTGCTGCCTGAGTCTTATCACTGTCTTTAGTTCCCTTCAATGTTTGTGTCTTGGCATACACACAGTGGAGGAGATACGTACTTGATCCCTGCAGACTTTGTAAGTTTACCCACAAAGAAATGACCAGTCAGTCATTTTAATGGTAGGTTTATATAAACAGTGAGAGAAAGAATATCAATGAGAACATCCAGAAATGTACATTATATAAAAGATAAAAATGGATTTGCATTTAACTGAGTGAAATACATATTTGATCCGCTTGCAGAACATGTGTTAGGACTTGGTGGAGAAACCCTTGTTGGACACACAGAGGTCACACAGAGGTCACACAGAGGTCAGACAGAGGTCAGCCACTTCTTGTAGCTGGTCTCTAGGTCTGTGAACATCTCAAGAAGGATGTTGGTCCACTCCTCTCTGAAGATCCAAATGCTTCAGGTTTTGAGGCTGATGCTCGGCCTCTGGAAGCTTCAGCTCCCTCCACAGATTTTCTATGGGATTAAGGTCTGGAGACTAGCTAGGACCCTCCATCACCTGAAGGTGCTTCTTCTTTAGCCTCTCCTGTGTTGCCTTGGCCGTATGTTCAGGGTCATTGTCCGGCTGGAAGACCCCTCCATGACCCATGGTCAGTGTCCTGGCTGATGTCACGGGACATGTCCCCGTCCATCCTCTCCTCGATGCAGAGAAGTGCTCCTTTCCCCTTAGCAGAGAAACACCCCAAAAGCAGAATGTCTCCACCTCCATGCTTGATGGTGGAGATGGTGTTCTGGGGGTTATAGTCAGCATCTCTCTTCGTCCAAACACAGCGGGTCGACTTGATGCCAAAGATCAACATTTTGTGACCTCATCACCTTCTCCCAAGCCTTCTCTGAATCATTCAGATGTTCATTGTCAAACTGCAGACGGTTCATTCCTCCGTGGTGCGGAGGAAACACTTCACAAACTGCCTAGGTCGGCGAAGACCGCAGCGACCGATAAACCTGCGAAAAATACCCAAAAACAGGCAAAAGCACAGAAAATGTTCGGAAATACTGACGGCTGATAGGCCGCGTGAGCTCAGTCACGTGGGCGGTTTGTGTTACTGCTGTAACTCAAATACATTGTCCGATCGGCCTGAAGTTTCCCACGTTTTCCAACGGCCGAGTCCTCGAGACACCTAGACACGTCAACGTGCGGACAACAGCCTGCGGAACGTCGAAGACCCGCTCAACGCTGCATGCAGCTTTAATTATTATTATTATTATTATTATTATTATTATTATTATTATTATTATTATTATTATGCAGTATAAACCAATTATTTAAATGTGTTTAAACTGCATCATGTAAGTTGCGCTGACAGGTGAAAGAGGTCCATACACCGCCCTCCTGTTGACAGTTCGCGATTGTCGGCACACTGATCACAATTCATTGTTTTTAATGGTACTTCATATCAAAAAGGTTGCCGACCCCTGGTGTCGTGTGTTACCAATAGGTTTCTTGGTGACTGTGGTCCCAGCTGCCTTGAGATCATTAACAAGTTCCTCCGTGTAGTTCTTGGCTGATCCCTCACCTTTCTCATGATCATCAAAACCCCACTGGGTGAGATCCTGTGTGGAGCCCAGACCGAGGGCCATTGATGCTCATGTTGTGATTCTTCCATTTAGAAACACACACATTATTCTTCTGAGTGATCGCACCAACACTTGTCTCCTTCTCACCAAGCTGCTTTCCGGTGGTCTTGTAGCCGATCCCAGCCTGGTGCAGGTCTACAGTCTCACCCTGAGGTCCTTAGACAGCTCTTTGGTCTCGCCCATGGTGGAGAGGTTGGAATCTGATTGATTGATTCTGTGGACAGGTGTCTTTTATACAGGTAACAAGTTGATATCAGGAGTACTTTCTTAAAGGAAGATCAATCATTTGTCTGTGGGAGCCAGAATCCTTGTTTGTTGCAAAGGGATCAAATACTTATTTCCCACAGTTAAATGGAAATATATTTTTATCTTTTATATAATGTCAATTTCTGGATTTTCTTTTTGATATTCTTACTCTCAATGTTTATGTAAACCTACTATTACAATGATAGACTGTTGATGTATTGTGTGGGCACATTTACAAAATCAGCAGGGGATCAAATACTTATTTCCTTTGCTGTATATGTTTATAATACCTGAGAGTGTCCAGTCTCCAGAGAGGATCCTCCAGTCCAGCAGACAGCAGCTTCTCTCCTGAGTCTCCTGGATGATTGTAGCTCAGGTCCAGCTCTCTCAGATGGGAGGGGTTGGATCTCAGAGCTGAAGCCAGAGAAACAGAGCCTTCCTCTGAGACCAGACAGCCTGACAGCCTGAACACACACAAGTTCAAACAAGAGAGAGTAAAAAAACAATAACAAATGTTATAGCAGATGCAACAAAAGGTTATGAGTTCATCCATCATTAATGTACATCTCAATTTAACTGACTATAAGTTTAACATGTTGATGAATCCTGACCTGAGAGTCTCCAGAGTGCAGAGTGGACTCTCCAGTCCAGCAGACAGCAGCTTCCCTCCTGAATCCTGCAGGTCGTTGTTACTCAGGTCGAGCTCTCTCAGACTAGAGGACTGGGAGCTGAGGACTGAGGACAGAGCTGCACAGCTTCTCTCTGACAGGTTACAGACACTCAGTCTGAGGAGAAAATAAAAGAAATAGAAGCAAATGTTAAAGTGGACTTTGTGTTTATATAACATGTTTCCCTGGGCAAAACAGAAGAACTGTAAATGATGTTATATTATGTTACATAGGGTCTGAAAATTGACAATTTCAACTGGGTTGAAAAATAAGTTGAGTACAGTGAACTTAGAAAACGTATCCAGTAATCATCGATGTTATTTCAGCTTATGCTTTAACTGAAGCAACTAACAAACACTTCAAAACAATGTCTAGAAAATAATTTGGGGTCAAGTATCCTGCCCAAGGACACTTTGACATGTTAACCTCATGGCGAGGGGATCGAATCAATAACCCTCCCCTTGGTCCTTCCCTATTTCCCTTCTGGGCAACAGCAGCCCAATATATCAATACATATTCAAAAGGAAGCTCAACATGTTGAAGAATCCTGACCTGAGAGTTTGACTAACATAACTATTTCAAAATCATTTTGGTAGAGAAAAGTAGGAATTAAACCATTGATATGAATAAGAATTAAAAAGTCCATAGGCTGAACATGTTGATGAATCCTGACCTGAGAGTCTCCAGAGTACAGTGAGGACTCTCCAGTCCAGCAGACAGCAGCTTCACTCCTGAATCCTGCAGGTCGTTGTTACTCAGGTCCATCTCTCTCAGACTAGAGGACTGGGAGCTGAG
This sequence comes from Chaenocephalus aceratus, assembly GCA_023974075.1. NCBI lineage: Eukaryota > Metazoa > Chordata > Actinopteri > Perciformes > Channichthyidae > Chaenocephalus > Chaenocephalus aceratus. The sequence continues at coordinate 58,670 of JAMFTG010001224.1, forward strand.
GACTGAGGACAGAGCTGCACAGCTTCTCTCTGACAGCTCACAGACACTCAGTCTGAGGAGAAAATAATAAACAACAACATAAAAACAATAACTTCAGCGTGTTCTTTTTCATTAATGACTTCCTTATCGCACATTATTCCTTATACCAAATGTACAACAGTTTACTGCTTAACATCTGTGGGGCCAATGTTGATGATATTGTTATGTCAAGTCTTGGACCTGGTCAAAGACTGTATGTTATTGAATGTACAGTTTCCAGATAAGAGAGACCCATCGTCTCCTCCGTAATTATTAGGGGTCAGCGGAAGAGCAAGAGAGGTCTTCCTCAGATATAATTGAGTGTTGTTAGTTAGTGGTTCATATCCTGCCAAGGTGCCATTACAACTAAAGACGTCATGAGATAACGACCTTTCAACATCTGGAACATACATGTGGTAAGGATGTTCGTGTGGCTGGCTGCACGTTGCTCTCATGTGTGTGTGTTAGGGGGGTCACGGTTCGGTACGGTTCGGTACAACAAGAAAAAGCAAAAAAAAAGTCCCAAATGCGTAATTCCAGGGTTGTTGTTACTTATTTTTGAACAGTAGTGCAAGTTTCAGTTTCAAAATAAGGAACTCTGACATTTTGAATAATTAACTGTATTAAACAGTTACAAACAAACCACACACACTCAGATGGCCATATTATCTATAATGGCTGATGTCAAACTAAAAGGTTTCATCAAGCTGTAAAACTAAAAAGAATGTCTTGAAAATATTACATCATAAATAATAAGAAAGTGTTTCCAGAGCGCAAAGTCGTTGAAAAACATTATGCCAAAAGCTTCCGTTATTTATTTTGGTCTCTTGGCTCTCATGTCTCTTGGCTTCTTAAAAACAGCGGGGATCAGCTGTTGTCTTTTTCCGGGCTCCGGTGATGCCTTCTGATATGATTTAGCATGTTTGGCGTGTGTTCCATTAGCATACCGCACCGCTATCGAACAACGCCGACACACCGTCCGCTTCCGATCCACCACTCGCACACCTCATCGTTGTTGTAGTCCACAGGGAACCCGAAATGTTCCCACACAGCTGATCTAAAAGAAGCAGGTGGGTTCTAGCTCCTGTGTGTTATCTGAAATCGCCATACTAACTTTTCTTCTTCTTGTATTTAGTTCGTTTTGTTGTTGTTTCTTCTTGTTCTTCATTTGTTGTTTAAGGGCGGCTGGCAAACAGCTTTTAGGCGCAATACCGCCCCCTGGAGTATATATAGTGTAGTGGATACTGCCCTGAAGGACAGACTTTTTTCAAACTCGTAAAAAAAAGGCGTATTCGCCGTGTGACTGCATGTGCCGAACCGTGACGTCCGAACCGTGACGGTACGGGACGAATACGGATACCGTTACACACCTAGTGTGCGTCATTTAGAAGCTTTGTATGCCTCTGTGAAACTTCTACTCTGGGGCATTCCTGTGATTGGTTGCTGTGAAGCAAGGTGATGTACTCCATTTATTATTTGTTGTTGCGCAACTGAACAATAATTAATCTCAACCATATCTGTGTTTGTGTTTTATTGATCTCTCTCTCTGTGTCAACATTTAAAGTTGGTGAGCCATTAACTGCACTAACAATATACTGTAGTCTCTTTTCCACGATGGCATTAATTATTGCTTTTCCAGTCAAAAGTCTGATTAACAGGATGAGTGTTTTACATCAACTGTTGTTTATTAATGTTTAATAGAAAAGAAGACTTTGCTTTTGGTTACCTGACTGATTTAGAAAGAGAAAGAGACAAAGGAGATTATAAACGAGCAGAATGAGAGAGAGAGAGAGAGAGAGAGAGGAGAGAGAGAGAGAGAGAGAGAGAGAGAGACGAGAGAGAGAGAGAGAGAGAGAGAGAGAGAGAGGAGAGAGGAGAGAGAGAGAGAGCTGTGATGAATAATACTAAGTGAGTGAGAAAATAATAACTAATCTAACCTGAGAGTCTCCAGAGTGCAGTGTGGACTCTCCAGTCCAGCAGACAGCAGCTTCACTCCTGAATCCTGCAGGTCGTTGTTACTCAGGTCCAGCTCTCTCAGACTAGAGGACTGGGAGCTGAGGACTGAGGACAGAGCTTCACAGCTTCTCTCTGACAGCTCACAGCCACTCAGTCTGAGGAGAAAATAATATAAATAAAAACCTCTCCATTCAGCCTTTGCATTATTAAAGTAATCAAACATAATGATCATAAAACCACATATTGGAGAAACAAAGTTGTACCTTTGGTCTGTTTTATTCATAACGTAATCCCCTGAAAGCAATTATTTGAACTGATCGAGATCATTTCGCATAATAATTGGATTTTTTTTGTACAAATAAATTGCAAAAATCTTAAGTGAATGAGGAGTGCATATGATGTATCTTTCTGGGCTAAATAGAACTAATATAAATTATACTAAATGATGTTACACAGGGGTCTAAAAATGGAACAACACAACTGGGTGAAAAAATAGTTTGAGTACGGTAAACGTAAAAATCTCATCCAAACCAAAACACACAAATTGATTCATGCACCCACTTCAGGTCCTCTGGTTCTCCAGTTCCTGGAACTTTATGGTCAAAAAGGGGTTTATACAATCTGAAATCCAGATCATCCAGTATTCATACATGTTATTTTAGCTTATGCTTTTCCTGAAGTGACTAAGATACACTGCAACACCATGTCTAGAAGAGCAATTTGGGGTGAGAAGTATCTTCCCCAAGGATATTTCATCATGTTAACTGTAGGGAGTGGGGATCGGAGCTTTAATTACCCTCCCATTGGTACTTGCCTATTTCCTCTCTGGGCTACATTATATATAACAATATATATATATGTAACAATATATATATATATATATATTAGAAAGTAGCTTCATATTTTGATGAATCCTGACCTGAGAGTCTCCAGAGTGCAGTGTGGACTCTCCAGTCCAGCAGACAGCAGCTCCACTCCTGAATCCTGCAGGTCGTTGTTACTCCAGGTCCAGCTCCTCTCAGACTAGAGGACTGGGAGCTGAGGACTGAGGACAGAGCTTCACAGCTTCTCTCTGACAGCTTACAGCCACTCAGTCTGAGGAGAAAATAATATAAATAAAAACCTCTCCATTCAGCCTTTGCATTATTAAAGTAATCAAACATAATGATCATAAACCACATATTGGAGAAACAAAGTTGTACCTTTGGTCTGTTTTATTCATAACGTAATCCCCTGAAAGCAATTATTGAACTGATCGAGATCATTTCGCATAATAATTGGGATTTTTTTTGTACAAATAAATTGCAAAAATCTTAAGTGAATGAGGAGTGGCATATGATGTATCTTTCTGGGCTAAATAGAACTAATATAAATTATACTAAATGATGTTACAACAGGGTCTAAAAATGGAACAACACAACTGGGGTGAAAAAATAGTTTGAGTACGGTAAACGTAAAAATCTCATCCAAACCAAAACACACAAAATTGATTCATGCACCCACTTCAGGTCCTCTGGTTCTCCAGTTCCTGGAACTTTATGGTCAAAAAGGGGTTTATACAATCTGAAAATCCAGATCATCCAGTATTCATACATGTTATTTTAGCTTATGCTTTTCCTGAAGTGACTAAGATACACTGCAACACCATGTCTAGAAGAGCAATTTGGGGTGAAGTATCTTCCCCAAGGATATTTCATCATGTTAACTGTAGGGAGTGGGGATCGGAGCTTAACCCTCCCATTGGTACTTGCCTATTTCCTCTCTGGGCTACATTATATATAACAATATATATATATGTAACAATATATATATATATATATATTAGAAGAAGTAGCTTCATATTTTGATGAATCTGACCTGAGAGTCTCCAGAGTGCAGTGTGGACTCTCCAGTCCAGCAGACAGCAGCTTCACTCCTGAATCCTGCAGGTCGTTGTTACTCAGGTCCAGCTCTCTCAGACTAGAGGACTGGGAGCTGAGGACTGAGGACAGAGCTTCACAGCTTCTCTCTGACAGCTCACAGCCACTCAGTCTGAAAAAGAGAAAACAAGCAATATGTTAAAATAATTAACTGAATATTTAAGTCATGATGTATGAATGTTTCTGTACTCACAGTGAATTCCTGGAGGCTTTGACCACTGGCAGCAGCCTCAGAAGAGCCTCTCTGAAGCAGAGTATTTCTTAAGGTCAAACACGTCCAGATTCTTCTCCTGATGACAGTAAGATGAAGACCAGAGCTGACCACTGAGCAGGAGACAGACTATCTGTGGAGAGACTTCCTGAACTCCAGGGACTGTTGGATCTGCTCCACTAGAGAACCATCATTCAGTTCATTCAGACAGTGGAACAGTTGATGATTCTCTCTGCAGACAGATCCTCATCCATCTTCTTCTTCATGTACTGGACTGTTTTTTCTTGTTGGTCTTTGAGCTACTTCCTGTTTCTGTCAGTAGACCACGTAGCAGTTTCTGATTGGTCTCCAGTGAAAGACCCAGGAGGAAGCGAGGAACAAGTCCAGGTGTCCGTTTGGACTCAGTAAGGCCTGGTCCACAGCACTCTGGTAGAGATGTGTTAGTTTAGGTTTGGGTCTGAAGACTTTACGCCGCCTGGAGGTTGTTGGTTCTTCTGACAGCAGGTTGGACTCCAGAGGTGATGAAGGTCAGATGGACATGAAGAGCAGCCAGAAACTCCTGAACGCTCAGATGGACGAAGCAGAACACCTTGTCCTGGTACAGTCCCTCTCTCCTCTCTGAAGACCTGTGGAACACTCCTGAGTACACTGAGGCTGCTCTGATATCGATGCCACACTCTGTCAGGTCGGACACATAGAAGATCAGGTTGCCTTTCTGCAGCTGCTCAAAAGCCAGTTTCCCCAGAGACTCATCATCATCTTCCTGCTCTTTGGACTCCAGTGTGGATCTGTCTCAGCTCCTCCATCAAACTTGATGTTCTTCACTTTGGACTGAACCACCAGGAAGTGGATGTACAATCTCAGTCAGGGTCTTGGGCAGCTCTCCTCCCTCTCTGGTTTTCACAACACCTCCTCCAGAACTGAAGCAGAGATCCATCAGAAGACTGGGATGTGGCACATGATGTTGAGTCTTCGTTAGGTCTTGATGTGGGAGATGATTGGTGCCGGCCTGCTCCTGATCTCTGAATCTCTCTTCCTGAAGTACTCCTCCTTCTGTGGGTCAGTGAACCCCTCGACCTCTGTCACCATGTCCACACACTCAGGAGGATCTGATTGGCTGCTGGCAGGGTCGTGTGGTTATCCAGAGGCGAGCAGAGGGAAGCAGCTTCCTCCCCTGATGAGGGTTTGTCAGCATCACATTCCACTGAGGTGACTCTGTGACATCAGTCAGGATCTCAGTTTGAGGAAGTCCAGAGGGAAGTCGACACTCATCCAGACCGTCAAAGATGAACACGACCGGAGACTGATCGAACCTGACAGATTCCTGCGTCTCTGGTTTCAGAGAAGAAGTGATGAACGAGTTTCCACCAAGCTGTACTTGTTCTCTCTCACCACTTCAGCTCTCTGAAGGTGAATGGAAATATGAACTGGATGTCCTGGTTGGCTTTGCCTTCAGCCCAGTCCAGAGTGAACTTCTGTGTGAAGACTGTTTTCCCCAATGCCAGCCACGCCCTTTGTCAGCACTGCTCTGATTGGTGCATCTCTTCCAGGTGAGGCTTTAAAGAGGTCTTCTTGTTGATGGTTGTTTTCTGGTCTGTCTGGTTTCCTGGATGCTGTTTCAATCTGTCTGACCTCATGTTCAGCATTGACCTCTGCAGACCCCCCCCTCTGTGATG
>JAMFTG010001225.1:0-27500 GCA_023974075.1 Chaenocephalus aceratus
AAAGCAGAGCAGTGTTAAAAATGCCAATACACAGATTTGCTTTTTATGTTGGCAATAAAAACATCACACAACACAAGGGAGTGGTCAGAGAACCCAACAGGCAATATAGCACACTTTCTAAAGGGAAATGGAAACACTTTTCAAACTGCTTTCCATGCAACAATATTTCCATCAGGAAATGTATTTATCTAGTCTATTTCCAATGTAAACGATCGAGATACGCAAATTTAATTTTTTAAATACGCGCCTAATGACCATGGGCGCTTCTATCGATCCGGGACTTTCCCAGTGACGTCACTGAGTGGGTACGGCTTCCTGGGCCAAAGCTCAATACAGCTGCAAACAAACATGGCGTGCAATGCACCAGTGGTTTCCAACAAAAGAAAGCGGTCGTTGTCAGGAGCGTATCGTATTGCCCCAGGCTGCACAAATGGTTTTTTATACAAAGAAGGAAGAAGTACAGTTCCATAGGCTGCCACTAAAGGATGAGAAGCTGCTCAAAGCATGGGTTATTTCCATGAAACGTCCCGATCCGCCGCTGAATCAGTACGCACGTGTGTGCAGCGAACACTTTACAAATGATGATTATGACCACAAAATGATGTGTGATGAGTCTGGATGCCTGGTTCAATACAAAACATCGGATTTGAAGCCAGGATCTGTTCCCACAATATTCGATTTCTCATCGTATGCAGTCGGGAACACCGACCGTCCCAGCACGTCGGCCGCGCAAGAAAAATGACACCAGTGTCAACAAACGTGAAGTTGGAGCCACCAAACGAGTTGCTTTCAGCTGCCGAGAGAGAGGTACATATTGCAGCACTACCAGATTACTAGCTCACACATGTATTTACTGACACGTGTGACCTTATTCATTTATCAGGGGAAAAATATGTCATATATGAAGTCAGCCTGTGGGGCTCAATGTGTCTGTGGTATATGAAGTCAGCCCGTGGGGCTTCAATGTGTCTGTGGTGTATGAAGCTTAGTCAGCCCGTGGGGATCTATGTGCCTGTGGATAGGAAGAGTCCGCCCATTGGGTTCTATATTCTATATTCCTCCATCGCTGCCATATCTGCCACGTTGTGTTGACTTCCGGTATGGATACCCGGAGCGAGGACCCACACAGTGACGTCACCATTTGGGACTCTCCCCTAATGGTCCCCGGAATTCCCCACCCGGCCGCGGGATAATTAATTTCTTTTGGCGAGTAATATCATATACAATAAATATTACGATCAATATCCATTGTAAAAATGAATAAACTACCGGAATAGTATAGCTGTAAATGGTGTTTCCTTTCCCTTTAAAACATTCAAATGGTGTCTTAAAACAATAGAACCTGTCCAGCCGGCCGTTGATAAAGGTTCTCCCTCGTGTGGACCCATGTGTGCTGTCTGTGAAGTGTGTGATGCTCTCTCCAGATGTCTGATAGACTATGTGTTGCTATGAACTGTGTCCATGGCTCGTTTGGATGCAGCATGAGGTTCCCTATGGGTTCCTATCTAAGCTCGTCATCCTGTGTGCAATTAAAATCTCCCCCTAAAAATAAAACCTCTTCTGGTTCACACTCACTTAAAACAGCGCTGAGCTCCTTTAAAAACTGAACTCTGGCAGGACCTGAGTCAGGAGCGTACACGTTGATACAAACCAGATGAAGAAGCTCATAGTTGGCTCTCACCACCAGCAGTCTGCCCTTTACTCTTTCTTCCACTGTGTGGGACTTGGGGATAAAGCCTTTAGCAAACAGGACTGCCACTCCTGCACTGGTGCTGCTAGAGAGCACTTAAGACCACCTCCCCCTCCCACTCCCTCCTCCAGTCCGTCCCGTTTAAAGTGTCACTGTGCGTTTCTTGTAGCATTGCTACATTTACTTTTTTAATTTTAAAAGCTCATAAATACAAGCCCTCTTCCCCACATCCCTAGCTCCATTGACATTTAAAGTGCACACTTTAAAATCACTCATTAAAAAGGATGTGAGGAGAGACACACCACTTAAGAACAAAACCAGCATCCTAACTGCCGTGCATGACCTTTCTTCTTCACTTAAAATCTCTCGCTGTAACTTCCCTTTCAGGACCTTCAAGCGATAAGACTCCTGCTTTCCCTTTCAGGACCTTCAAGCGATAAGGACTCTGCTTTCCCTTTCAGGACCTTCAAGCGATAAGACTCCTGCTTTCCCTTCAGGACCTTCAAGCGATAAGACTCCTGCTTTCCCTTTCAGGACCTTCAAGCGATAAGACTCCTGCTTTCCCTTTCAGGACCTTCAAGCGATAAGACTCCTGCTTTCCCTTTCAGGACCTTCAAGCGATAAGACTCCTGCTTTCCTTTCAGGACCTTCAAGCGATAAGACTCCTGGGCTGCAGTCGGATAGTTTAAAAATCAGCTCCTAAGTTCTAACCCTATCGTCTATTCCTTGACCTCTGAGTGAAAGGTCACGGGGTTAAGGGATAGTGGATAGGAGAATTCAAAGGACTTAGGAGAAGAGACTGCGGTACTTTAGAGAATCGACTGCACTTTCACTATCCGACGTGTTTATGATGCGCCAGCAGACTTCATGAATGTGCGTCTGCTGCTGTGGGGAAACTATGGAAAACCACAGTTTTCTATACAGCGGACTACAACATGGATGTTCAATAAGAACGAGGGACTACTGTGAACTCATCCAGAGACTCTGCACCGTGCTCTGATGCTGCTGCTTTGCTTTATGAACGTGGACAACAGAGAAACATATTCTTCAGGACCAAAGTTGGGATTGAAATAAAAAAGGAAAGTGAAACTTCTGCTCGTCACCCTCTCCCTCCGGTCCACATTAATACCAATGATCCCAATACGTATGATTGTATGAACTAAAGATCTTAAAATCAATACAGATGTATTTATTATAAACGTTAGTCCTTAACATCTATCACTGTGTATATCACCATTCAACCATCTTTTTAGAAGTTGAACAAACCCCACACAGCTCAGTAAAGACTGAAATGTTGACTTTATTTGATCATTTCAGTAAAAACTAACGTTCATATTTCTCTCTTTGATTATAATACTGATGAACGTTCAAAACAAAGCACTTTGTAACTTACCACCTATGTTTTAAAATGCTTAATAAGCACCGTAACTTTCATGATATAATTTCTCGGTCATAATCGGTTGTTTCCGTGAACGGCCGACTGTTGAGTGACGGCAAATGCTGCGGCTGCAAGGCATTGTGGGGCAGCATTTTCTCCTCTCCTCTCGGTGAGGGAGGTCCAGTGCTTCCTAAGCTAAAGGAGGTTATAAAGGAAGTTTGAAACCTCCTTTCCTTTCATTCTCATCATTCTAGAGAATTCGAACGGCACTTATCATGGCTGGCACTGAGGGACTTCCGGGTCATTTCACTCCTTTAGGAAGGTTCCTAAGCTAAATGGACTATTCGACTTCAGCCCTGCTTTCCCTTTCAGGACCTTCAAGCCATAAGACTCCTGCTTTCCCTTTCAGGACCTTCAAGCCATAAGACTCCTGCTTTCCCTTTCAGGACCTTATCATAGACTCCTTCCCTTCAGGACCTTCACGATACTTCCTTCCTTCAGACCTTCAAGCCATAAGACTCTGCTTTCTCCTTTCAGGTACGCTTCAAGCTCGATAAGACTCCTGCTTTCCCTTTCAGGAGATCCTTCAAAGGCCATAAGGACATCGTGCTTCCCCTTTCAGGACCTTCAAGCGATTAAGACTCCTGCTTCCCTTTCAGGACCTTCAAGCGATAAGGAATCCTGCCGTCCCCTTTCATGACCTTCAATGCGATAAGAATCTGCTCAGTGAAATAGATGCATCTGGAGGCTTCACTGACTGTAGCAACAAGCTCTTGTCAGAAAAAACTCTTCTATTTTACTCCTTTTGTTGTTTTTTGTTTCTTTAAGAAAAGCTTTGATTTGCCTGCACTTTCAAAAACGGACTTTTAAGTTGTGAGACGGTGATAGCTGGCTGGCCTCACAGTCCTCTTCCTCAACTCTTCAATCTTCTTCATCCTCCTCCATCAAATTCTTCCTCACTTTCTTCCTCCTCTGCCTCCTTCACCTCCTCCACCGTTTCCTCCTCTCTCTCTCTCCCTCCTCACTCACTGCCACCCTCTTGGCCTGAGAGGCTTTCTCTTTTTGTTTTGTTTTGTTTGTACAAGCTTGAGCTTCAATGTTCTCTTCGCTTGCAGCGGATGCAGAGACTTCCACCATCACCACTGCTTCTTTCGGGACAACCTTTTTCCCACATCAACCACACGGTCACTTTTTCCATTATTTTTCTCATTAGTCTTTTTTTCCCCAGTTTTTCCTTGTCCTGCTTAGGGAGCTCTGAAACCCCAGCCTTCTTTGGAGGCTTTGGGGGACCCTCAGCCTTCGTTGGAGGCTTTGAGGGACCCTCAATCTTCGTTGGGGCTTTGGGGGACTCTCATCTTGCTTTGTGGGACTCTCACCCTGCTTCGGGGGCCCCTCAGTGGGGTTTCCTGCTGCTGCTGTTTTCAGCAGGAGTGTCTTTTGAATTTTTTTTCCTGTTTTTTATTTTTTTCCTCCTCCTCCTGCTTTTTATTTTTTCCGGACACGCTCTGGCCATTGCCCCTCCTCCCCGCATTCGAAGCACTTGACAGGCCCCGAATTTACAAACATTACATAATTAAAATCATCAACTTTAGACTTAGCACCAAATTAAGTTCCTCGTCTCTTTTACTCAAAATCATGAGGACACTTCTCCTGTGAGACACAACATGTTTTAGCATTGGAGATCTGCAGCCCGAGGACAGCTTCCTGATGGAAGACACTATCTTGCTGTACTTAGACAGCTCTCTCACCAGGAAGTCATCCCATATGAACGGCGGGATATTCAAAATCATAACCCTTGTAGCAGGGGTGGTTAGTGGAGACCAAGGGGCAAACTCTGGGGAATAGCCGGGATGCCAATACGGAAGTGCCACACACTGCAGTTCATATATTGGCCGATAGGCGATGGCTGCAGAAAGGAGCAATTTCCATAGACCCCCATGTTAAAAATGCCCAACTTTACAGCAGAAAAAAAACATGTTTCTCTCCCTGGCTCCATACATTTTATTATCGATATAGTTAGATTCCACCTTCATGATTATGGATCTGTGAGTGAATTGTTTTCTAACGCGACCCTTTTATTTATATTAGGTCTTAAAGTTTTTGCATACATTAGGGGCGTGGTCACGTTGAGTGACGGCTCTGTCAAGTGCCTGCCGCTGTTAGCTTCTTGTCTCTCTGCTAGCTGCTCCGTGAAGCTACAGGGACTCTGCCTGCTCAGCTCATCCAGGAAACACAACTTGAAGCCGGCCGTGGTTGTTTGTTCTTCATGCTTATATATCGGACTATTGTGACTCGCTCTGCGGTTAAAACAGACGGTGCATGAATGTGGTTTTTTCGGTAAGTGAAATTTCGAGTGCTTTAATTTATGTGTTAATGATTTTAATCAGCTTCGTAATGAATGTTAAGGCTTGGGTTAGCGTGTAGCGAGTGGTAGCTACATCGGTGCTAACGATGCTAATCGTAGCCTCCAAGTTAAAATAATAGACTGTATATATAAGGTTAAACTATATTGACGTTAAGTGGGATAATACTGTTGAACAAAACGGCTTCTGTTTGAGGTTGATAAATAAGGTCATCCTTCAACCCAGTCTCACGGCATTTCGTGTTCACCAACACGATTTTAATCTATTGAATCGTGTTCACCAACACGATTTGCCCCTTTTTTTCGTGTTGCACAGCACGATTTTAAAAGCAATGTATTTCTACTGGTAACGTGTTTCGTGCCTGCAGGCTGCAGCACGTCTTTTTCTCCGGTCGGGTCGTGGAAGACCGGAAGCTGTGTGGTTCATAAAAACATGTTCTTACTCAATATCAAGCCACAGTTATTGCTTTTTATTTTAAATCGTATAATTTCGGACTTTTTGTTGCCGTCTGTGAGGAAAATAAATGGGGCTCAGAGCCTCAGGATACTGAAATCTGTATTTTTAAATCTTTTTTTTCCTTCTAATTTGTTATTCTTTTCAAAAATAACACACTGTTATTTACCTCACCAATAAACACAACAATTATCCTTGCTTTTATTTATTGGTTTAATTCCATAATCTCGGCTTTTTTGGCGTCCGTCAGGACTGAATTTCAAAATAAATATAACCGGAAACAGACGTAGGCATTTCGAGCGATTACCCAAGATCCTCAGCTATGGTTTTAAGCTCGCTGATTGGATGTGTTTAGCCGCAATGCATGCTGGGAGTTGGTGTTTATATTATATGAAATCCGGAAAACATTTTAAAAGTATAAAATAATACTTAATTCCGAGTGCTCTTGCTTTTTCTCTTTGGAAGTCATCACATAACGGCATTGTAATTACACGGTTCGGCTGCATTACATATTACAGATCTGCCATAGTTCTTTATTTAGAGAGCCCTGATGAGAAGACCTTTGGAAAAACTGGAAGAAATGGCGCCGAAACTGAATACTTGACGTGGATCATAAATATATCAACAATTAAACAACATCTTCAATTTCTCTTCACACAATACGTCTCCTTGCAGTATCAACACTAATTCGGCTGACTTTTACATTTGATCTAATTCATAGATCAAGGTTATATTTACACCATAACGGTGCACAGCTGATAGAAAAGGACTGTAGTTTTTAAAGATATTATTGATTTTCTTTGAATGTAGAATGTAAATACTGAGTCTGAAATAGTATAGCAATATGCTGTAAAGTGATGGGAAAGCATGCATAAAACTATACATCTTCAGATGTTGTACATACACACTAATAATACAAAGTTATTATGGCTGTGTGCACCTTGTGTGCACCTCCTAGTGGTTAAAGCACGTTATTGAATTATTGTTTTTATGTGTTATATTTGATTAAAAAAATATTAAGAGTACATACTTTCATAGGGGGAAAGTATAAATATAGAAATATAGAATATAAAAAATCAAGAAGATACTATAAGTGATCTCTACAATAAAACAGTTTAGTGCAGGATGTACAAAGATATTAATAGGAGGAGGTGCAAAACAGAAAAACGGATTAACCTTTATTTAAACATTAAATATTAAATATTAAGCCTGACAAAGTAATTAATGTCTAATATATTGCTTTCCTGCAATGTTAACTATGTTGAAGCACTTATTTTAACTGATATTATACACATTAATTATACTCTTATGTATGTAGATAGAATAAGAAATGTGCAGAATATGACAGTTTAATGGTGGAGGTACACACATATTGATAGGATGTCTTGTAATGCACTGTTGAGGAACCTGTGACCCAAGTGGTTTCATTCATTGCATAACTACACCGTAGTTGTGTATGATATGTCAATAAACCTTTGAAAATCTTGAAAGGGATGTGCAAAATAGCCATAATATACAGTCTTTAATTAACTATTAGTAGAGAATAACGAGTAATGAATATACTTTATTACTTGTTTCCATTCATGTCAATTGCAGATACATGTTTAGTCTTCTCAAGCACCAACTATCAAACATCTCTCCTGATTGTTGGCACTTGACAATCACCTTACCTGAATTTTACTCAGGTCACGTGTAACTAAAGTCTGATTTAAGGGTTGTTTATATTTCACATCATTAATCAGAATCTGAAAAAGTAACTCAAATAAATGTAGTGGAGTAAAAATACCAGGTTAACCTCTGAATTGTAGTGGAGTAGAATTACAAATAACAATGCGCTGTCATGTGGGTATATATTAATGCTATATATTAATGCTGCGCATTGTGGACACAAGCGATTTTCACCCATTTATTAATTATATGTTTTACATTTGATAACACCAATGTGTTTAATACTGGCAACTTCTAATTGTGGGGAAAAACGAAAACGTTCAGTAGAGACGTCCCCATAGAACAATTTTGCGAAACACAATAGACAGCATGTGTAGTTCTGGGGGGGGTTCGATTCCAGTTTTGGATAGTCTGGCGTGGTTCATTCCATTTCACACAGCTGTTTGAACGCTCTGCGTAACCTTACGGGACTGTAGTCCTAAACGATAGCTGGGGATTATGGTAGTGTAGTGGTCTTCGGCCATCCTAAACTCAGAAATGTTGACAATCGCAATGATGCTCAAAATGTCCCTTATAGGCCTACGTCTGTTTCCGGTTATTTTTATTTTGAAATTCAGTTCCTGATGGACGCCAAAAAGCCCGAGATTATGGAATTAAACCAATAAATAAAAGCAAGGATAATTGTATGTTATTGGTGAGTAAATAACAGTGTGTTATTTTGAAAAGAATAACAAATTAGAAGGAAAAAATATTTAAAAATACAGATTTCAGTATCCTGAGGCTCTGAGCCCCATTTATTTTCCTCACAGACGGCAACAAAAGTCCGAAATTATACGATTTAAAATAAAAGCAATAATTGTGGCTTGATATTGAGTAAGAACATGTTTTTATGAACCACACAGCTTCCGGTCTCCCACGACCCGACCGGAGAAAAAGACGTGCTGCAGGCAGTAGAAATACATTGCTTTTAAAAATTGTGCTGTGCAACACGAAAAAAAGGGGCAAATCGTGTTGGTGAACACGAATCAATAGATTAAAAATCGTGTTGGTGAACACAAAATGCCGTGAGACTGGGTTGTCTCAGAATGACTAGAGATCTTCTCATAGTCCAAAACAGTTAACAGCACAGCAGAATCCCGATATGGGCCATTTTCCAAGACCAGCACACAGTATCCGCGATGTTCCTGGAGCAAAATCAGCACAGCAGCAAAGGACAGGCGAAAACAGCAGCGTGGAAGCGCTCCGGTCCCTCCGTGGTATCCCCGGGGTGGAAAGCAGGCCTCTGCAACAGCAGAACCAGGACAGGTGGAAAGCAGGCCCCAGCGGTGGTAAAATCCTCCTCCGTACAGCAGCAACACGCCTGAAAGCGTGGATCCACTCCGTCTCTCCGCGACGACTCCGGGGTAAAAACCTCTCCAGTACAGCCTCTACAGGTGGGAGCAGGCCTCCGTAGATCGCAGATCGCAGGCAGCAAACAGGTGTGTGTCAGAGCCATTTAATAGAAGAGTTACGACATCTCCGTTCACTCCAATGGACCACTTTTTTACAGCAATGGCGGATCGTGGAGCCTCTCAATCGTTCCCCGGAAGTTAGCGCCAAGGCTGGCAGAGCTGTGGAGTTGCAGCATAATAGACCGTTCGTGACGGACTTTTAAAGGTAAGAAGAAGTTTAAAGATTTATATTGCGGATATTATCAGTACATCTGATTCAAATGAACATGTGTATTAAAGGATGTCAGTGGATTATCCCTAAATTAGTAGATTTAGGGAACGTTTACAGATAACAGATTAAGCTAGCATACCGAAGCAAGTTAGCAACACACTGTTGAACAGCCTTTTAATTGTAAATTCCGTTCTCTAATGTCATTTCGTCCAACATGTTGAATTAGAGAAGAGGGGCTTCTAAACGGGATTGTATGCGGGGGTGGAGGGAGTTAAATATTAGATAAATATAACTTTGGTGCGTGTAAGAGTGAGTGTTTTTAGCAGAGCCATATTGTGTCCTTGTGATTCTGTTGATTATTACCTGTCTGTATAATGTTGCAGCTCAGCTGATTTTGGATTGATGGCAAAGGGAGAGGGACTTAAGTGAGAGTGAAAACACAAGGTAAGTTTAGTACTGTTTTATATAAGTAAACACCTTATCTCCCCAAGGCATTTCCCATCCAATAGGTGTGCTGTGTGTATAACCCTTTCTCCTGTCTGTTACTCCCTCTTTCAGCACAAGAACCAGAGGGGGTTCAATGGAGCCTGGAATACCTGCACTGAGACCCTCACCCTGCACCCTGAGTCTCAACTCTGTGTTTTTCAAGCCTTTCCCTGTTTTTTTGTATTAAACAAAACATTAAGCTTTCCCAATGGTGTGGTTTTTGTTTGTGAAAAAGTGCAAATGCAGTGTTTGTATATAATTACATCACATATTTTGTTGCTGTTGGTCGTGAAATTGCTCCTGCTGACTTGAGCCAGCCATTTTTTCCTCCGCTCTGTGTCAGTGGGGAAAGCCGTACATTCGTACTCCTTTCTCTGAGCGATTTGAGCATCCCCAGGCAGCACAGCAAAACCATGGTGGCGACTAGGAGGCAGCACAGCAAACCAGGACAAACACGGAGGAAAAGGCACCGACAAACTGCATGATATGCTATTCAATGTTTATTGAATTCCATGTATTTGCAATGGATGTTCCTAAAACAACACATGTAACATCATCATCATCATCATCATCATCATATGCTGCTAGTCCTGCTGCTGCTGCTGCTAGTCCTTTGATAGTCACCTGTCGGTCTCCTGTCCTTTCTGAAAGCCATAAAGATGACATTAGTCATTTAGATAACTTGTGTCCTCAGTTACCAGGGGATTACTGAAACTACCATGAATTTAAGAATATGGTAGAAATTAATCCAATCTGAATTTTAAAGCATTACTTTAGATCCCCTCCCTCTAAATGTATCAGTAAACATTAGAAAGTGAAGCTCCTGACTACCATACAAGTTTAAGAAGATAATATTGGTTTGAAAGAATTCAAAGCTATAAATAAACAGCAACAGGCTCTTTAACCAAGGCACTGTTAGTAACATGTAAACTAGTTGTTCACACTAATCCTAATATTATCACTTAATATTAGCAAATTCGATTTTATTTTTTTAAAACATATTGATGTAAATACATACACATATCGATTGTTGTATACATATTGCAAATCAAAACCTTATTCACTAATAATTACCAAAAAATCGTAGTTCTATCTCCTGTTATCAATGCATTCACATTGCCTGCCATGAACTTCCGGGGAACGATCCTCGTCTACATGAACCACGTGACGATAACCGTTTTTGGACTTCCGTTGTCGTAACTCTTCTATCTATATGGCGCTGGTGTGTGTGTTTCTCTCTCTCAGGTGTGCGTGTTTCTCTCTCTCAGGTGTGTATGCCATTACACATATTTAATTTACATTTCTGTTAACACTAGAACCGCCAACAGCGTCAGCACCTACATAGATATCATTTTCAAATCATTTAATGTGTTCCTCTTCATAATTTCCTTATAAACTAAGTAGGACGATATTTAAAACTCACTTAATTGGGTTAATTTAGAAATTACTTCAGTTTATCATCATAATAATAATAATAATGCATTTTATTTATACAACTCAAAGACGCTTTACAGTATGAGGGAGGGTAGACAAAAAAGGACAGGCAAACAAGTAAGTATAGTCAAATATAAATAAATAAAAAGGCAGTTAAGAGGAAGTTGATTGAGAGGGGGGCTTATGGGTAGACAGAGTTGAAAATATGTGTTTTGAGGCGGGACTGAAAGACTGTGAGGGACTCAGAGTCACGAAGATCTTGGGGAGGGAATTCCAGAGCCTAGGAGCTGCCACTGAGAAGGCTCTGTCCCCAAAGCTGCAGAGTGTGGATGATCATAACAGATCAAAAAAGTTCAGATTCATTTTACAATAAATCAAGGAATGATGCACTTCTACAAACAAAAACAACATAATTAAAACATTTAAACAAACTACTAAAAGTAGATGAACTACATTATTAAAAAGTTTACAGTAACTTCTGATAATAACAGGGGGGATCAAACGAAGGCATCTCTTTTCCTCTCTCTCTCTCTCTCTATCTCTCTCTCTCTCTCTCTCTCTCTCTCTCTCTCTCTCTCTCTCTCTCTCTCCTCTCTCCCTTTCCTGACAGGCCCGTCACTATCAGGGTTATTAAAATGAATCCCGTGGAGGTTCTAGTGTTCATTTACCGTTTTGTCTTCTCTTTGCTTAATCGATTTGAAACCAGCCTAAAACTTAACGTTAGCATTCTAGCTAACACAAAAACATGCACGCACCTTTCTCTGTGGTTTTTTTTGTAGTGACGAATGAAGTTGGATGTTGTGGTGGTCCTGTCACTGATCTTTGTGCTGCAGACCCTGCATACCGCTGTTCTCTTCTTATTACCGTCATCGACAACATAATCCTTGAATCCAAACTTCACTATTTTTGGAGTAAAGCTAGCCGCTGCCATGTTGACTTAGACTCCTGCCTTCTAGTGGGTTGCCAGGTTTGCGCGCATGGCGCTATAATCACGTTTTCGAAAAAACTAAACGTAATATCTCATTACAAAAACAAACGCCAATATTTAATTTTAAACAGTCAAGTCCTTTCAAGTCATCTATCTCAAGCTTAAGTCAAGTCTCAAGTCATGAATACCAAGTCAAAGTCAAGTCAAGTCTTTTATCAATGTTAGTCAAGCAAGTCTCAAGTCAAAAAATATGTGACTTGACTCGAGTCTGACTCGAGTCAAGTCATGGACTCGAGTCCCCACCTCTGGATAACACAGCAGGGTCCGTTACAGTTTGTTTCATCTGATTTCAAATAAACAAAGTCTTGGCTTTCAGAATATTAAACTTGTTTCGGCAAATTCAGATAATAAATACAACTTTGAAGCTTGTAACGGCATAATTACAAGCGGAGAACGGAGTAACTTGAGGTCACAGCAGGCATAACAACAGCCGGTGTTCTCGTGAGTGTTTTTCCCCGGGAAACAAACACAATACACACAAATGCAAAATTACACAAACACACACACACATGCAAGCTTCCCCAGACCAGTAATCCAAACGAAAATGTCTTCCCTCCGTAGTATTTCGATAATTTGCTCTGCTAATAATCACACAGATGGCCAGTCCGCCCCGGTGTAGCATATTATTTCGATGAGCAGATCGCCACTGGGCTTTCAACTAAAGACACAGCCACGCAAAAACTGCAACATTCTTTACAGCTCCTTATGTGTACTGCAATTTGTGAAGTGCCGGCACGGCAGCAATGCTTTCCTCCGTGGTTTTAAAACGATCAGCACTGCACCACGGAGGGAAAGCGTCAGAAAGTCGCCTGGAGTTAAAGAGAGCGGGGCTGCGCTGCGTGCATGGCTTCCTTCTGCAGGTAACGGGGAGACGCGCTCTGGCGGCGGTCTCGTTCAGGATCCGAAAATAAAATGTAAATATTTTTTGCACCCTTATTCCACTTATTCCTAGTGTGCCACCGTAACCAGGGGCAGGGGTTGCGACCCCTGCTCTTGTAGCTATCGTAGCAGCTACTATTCAATCTCCGTTATTGACATAAAATGGAATGATGGATTATCAGTAATCATTTCAAAGTGACACAGACACATTGGATTAACCTATGAATTAAGAAGCCCTCACACTCTGTTTCGGTACAAGGGGCATGGGGCTTAACTGGTTAATGGAAATGTTTTGCGCCGTTGTAGCGCGTTTGCAACATAGACTGTATATATAAATGGACGTAGGGTCCATGACGTCACCCATAGGATTCTGCAGAGTTGCCGAGAAGCCCTTAGTAGGCGGAGTCGGCCACTAACGGCTTGACAGTGACGTCAGAGTTCCACCTCCCGCCTGCTCCAAATAAGGGCAAAGAGGCGGAGCCGAGGCGGGACCTGCTGCCACCGAGCTGGAAGTTCCAGAGCTAGCTGAAGCTACCAAGCTAAGCTAACATGCTCCCCATCTGCACACTGCCGTCGCATTTTACATGAACTATTCAGCAAAACTATAAATAATAATCTAAGTTATTGAGTTTTTAGCATAATACTTCAGAATCTTAAAATCCCTTACCGTTTGTATGCAATTGTGCTAAATTCACACTGGAATCAAGCAAATATTAATATGTTTGCATGACATTAGTTCTTTATATTTTGATATCGCTTAATTATACGTTTAATACATGTAAGTCAACTAAGGTACATGTGATGGTAGCTAGTTAGTGCTCTTACCTGTGAGGCACAACAGGCCTGATAACCAGGACTGTATCATTAAAACTAAGCCACCAGTTCTTAGATCCTTGACTTTAGACAAACAATTCAAAAGACAAAATGTATTTAAAGACCAATCTTTATTTGAATGTGAACTCTTAACCTGATATATAGTTATACAGTAATAGTATCGACAATCTAAAAAAAATGAGCAACTCAACAGTCAACTTTATGTTCTTATTTGTCTAAAGTCATTTATTATTTTCATTTTCCCCCTCTCATATTCAGAGTGGACGGATTGAGACAGCGTGGTGTCCAGAGGGCTGCAGAGACTTCAGGGAGAAAACCTCCGTTGTGATGGACGTCCTGTCTGTTGGTGTGGAGAGGACTGAGGGTCTTCCTCAGCGAGAGGACCAGGGCTGATGGAGGAGCCCATGCTGGGCAAAGCTGATACCAATGCACAGGCCTAGTCTGTCACTTTATTTGACTAAATGTGTTACTTTACATTTTAATAGGTTTACACCTTCTGTCCATATGTGCTTTTTATTTAAAACATTTGATTAACTTTTGGTTCACATTTTCAAGTAAAACTGTATTTGTATTTGCATCCTTTTGTCCATTATTCTTACTGAAAATGTTAGATTACACATTCACATCTGGACTGAAGATTGCCCCATTTATTTGTGATGTTGCAAACTCTGCGGTACAAGGCACAAGCGATGTGAAAGCTCATAAAGTGAGGCAAATAGAAATAATCCAGCTGATAGAGTGTAGATGTGGAAATAGGTGCATTCGATCAGCTGACTGTTTTTAACAATAGAAAGTTAGTTTCTTAGTGAATGTCCTGTACTGGTCTTAAAATCTCATAACATCAGCTTTTATTGTTCCTCTTGGATGTTCTTCTGGACCCTCAGAGAAGAGGAACATGTCGTGTCTTTCAGGCATGTCCTTTCCTAACAAAAATGACAGGAAACATAAAACATATTATTGCAGAACAAGTGTGTTATTATGAAAGCGGTGTGTTTGTGTGTTTAGGGGCTGTAGATATCATTATTTTGTAATTGTTAATGTTTTTGTTTTATTTCAACAGTGAGCTACAAAGACGATCAGATTATGAATGAACAGTATGAAGCTCATCAACATTGAAATATATGTTATATCAAATAATATTTAACTGTTATCAAAACGTAGTGCAACTGTAGAAGCTTGCTCTGTTGTCTCACTGAAAGAATAACTTTTACCACGTTTTTTACAGACAATATTGAGAGATAAATCTTTGCCTTCAATACATTACATTAGAAAGCTGACAAAGTCATATTGCTAAATATCTAAATGTAACTTTTCGCATGGAAAAACCCCTCAACTTAACTGATGTGTAGGTGATCTAGTATTTAGTATTGTTTAATGGAATGTATATCAGTGTATTCAAGTCAATACTTCATTTATTTAAACCAATGTCTTTCTTGATTCTTTGTACAGTATGAAAAAAATAGTCTTTGTACCTGTGACCTGAAGTTCCACTGCTGTGAGGAGTCCAGGTCTGTCTCTCACTCTCTGGTCCAGCCTGTCTGCATCACCTGGACACCTTAAACAAACAGATATATATGTAAAGTACCATGTGTACAAACAATATAACTGATTCTCTTCTGTTGAAACATGTGGATTGTGTATTGTCCGAGTCAGGGTGCTTTTTTATTTTTACTGTAACTTTGGAAGTTGTGTTACCAATGCTTACTGTTTATTTGATACCCATTTGGTAATGCAATTAATAAAAACAAACAAGGTTTGGGTTCGTTCTTCAGATGACTGTGACGTTAAGCTCCATAATGAACTCCAGCTCAACCAACCATATGTAATGTCTAAGTAATAATTTTCACATACACTACTTCGACATTAGCTTGTCTACATACTTGAGCATAGCCAATTTAAATGAACCTTAGCGATGCATACAGTTCCTCCTACATAATAAAATATCTCTAAGTTACAAGGATGTAACCTATTTTATCAACCTCAAACAGAAGTTTGTTTGTTCAACAGTATTATCCCAACTTAACGCTTAACACTTGTCTATTTCGTTTTAACCTTTATATATACAATCTATGATTTTAACTTGGAGGCTACGATTAGCATCGTTAGCACCGATGTAAGCTACCACTCGCTACACGCTAACCCAAGCCTTAACATTCATTACGTAGCTGATTCAAATCATTAACACATAAATAAAGCACTCGAATTTCACTTACCGCATTCATGCACCGTCTGTTTTAACCGCAGAGCGAGTCACAATAGTCCGATATATAAGCATGAAGAACAAACAAACACGGCCGGCTTCAGTTGTGTTTCCTGGATGAGCTGAGCAGGCAGAGTCCCTGTAGCTTCACGGAGCAGGTAGCAGAGAGACAAGAAGCTAACAGCGGCAGGCACTGACAGAGCCGTCACTGAATGTGACCACGCCCTAATTTATGCCAAAACTTTAAGACCTAATATAAAATAAAAAGGGTCGCGTTAGAAAAACAATTCACTCTCAGATCCATAATCATGAAGGTGAATCTAACTATATCGATAATGAACATGTATGGAGCCAGGGAGAGAACATGTTTTTTATGCTGTAAAGTTGGGCATTTTAACATGGGGGTCTATGGAAATTGCTCCTTTCTGCAGTCAGTCCCTATCGGCCAATATATGAACTGCAGTGTGTGGCACTTCCGTATTGGCGTCCCGGCTCTTCCCCAGAGTTTGCCGCTTGGTTTGCACTTGTCGGCCACCTTACTTTATGAATGGGAAAATGATTTGACCCTTCTTGAGGCAAGTATTAGGGGTTCAGAGTGTTCTGCTTTTATTCAGATTGTTGCTACAGCTGCAGATTGATGTGTGCTGGGGGGAAAAGAAAGTCCCACTATCTCTGCTTCACTGGGAAGTGAATAGCAAGAACAGAGGTGCTGGAAGGAGATTAATAGATAAGGGAAAGTGGTGAGGAGAAGGATAGGGCAGAGCCGAGGTTTTCAGTGATGGAGGGCAGGAAGGATGGCTGGTGCAGGTTAAGGAAGTAGTGGAGGTGGGGGGGGTAAATCCAGATATCAGGTGTGTGTTGAGATGTATTGGTGCTGGCCGGGTTAGAGGATGAGGAGAGGAATGGGAGGGATTAATGCAGGATGATTAAAGGGAGGGTGACATGGGAGAGAAGGAGAAAAAACGGAAATAAAAAAGGAGAGAGTGACTAGAAAAAAGGAGGTAGGATTGGAGAAGAAAGACAAAGGTTGAATACAGTATGGGAGGTTTGAAATACTAAAAACCAGCTGGCCAAGTCAGTTTTCAGGCATATCCTCTCTTCCTCTCCTCTCTCTTATTTCCAGTATGATTTATGACACACCTCTCCCAAAACCACTCTCAGACAGTCTTCCACAGCGCGGTTGATGATGTGGGTATTTATACACACACATTTCCAGCTACCTGCATGCAGGAAGTGTGTGCTTGTTTGTTTGTGTACTTGTAAATCATAGATTTTTCCTGACTTAACTTAATTTGTTTGTCCTCAGAATGCTGCCCAATGTCTTTGACAAAATCAGCCCTGCAGAATGTTCTGCAGTAGCTGCAACACACACTCACACACCACAGGATTACTGCAAATGTTCTGTATTTATCCCATGGCTGTAATGGTTTTGGCTTGCCACTTGACAGCTTTAAACACAAGGGCTCAGCAATCGACAGTATCAGCGAGGAGGAGGAAAACAACATTCATTAACAACCTTTGACCTATTCATAAACTCTCTGTATCTGCTATGAGGGGCCGTACAGGCCGTAATTCATACTGGTCCTCTCACGCACATATATTTTTATTTATCCTTTATTTATCCAGGAATGTCCCATTGAGATACAAGATCTCTTCTTCCAGGGAGTCCTGACAAGAATATGACATATATTCTCCTTATGCATACATACATTTTCACTCTTACACACATACATTCTCCTTTTACATATATACATTTTCACTCACGTATATATTTACACTGACACATTCATTACATTACATTACATTTAGCTGACGCTTTTATCCAAGCGACTTACAATAAGTGCATTCGACCAGGAAGACACAACCTTGAAGAAAACAGAATCATATAAGTACATCAGGTTTCATAGAGCCAAGTATTTCAAGTGCTACTCAACTGGCTTTAGATAAGCCAGTCCTTTATTAGTATATAAGTGCTCTGTTAGCAGTTCTTTGTTAATAGTTCTATCGCTCGAAGTGGAGTCGAAAGAGATGAGTTTTCAGTCTGTGCCGGAAGGTGTGTCAGCTTTCTGCTGTCCTGATGTCAATGGGAGCTCATTCCACCATTTTTGGAGCCAGGATAGCCAAACCCACGTGTTTCTGCTGATGGGAACTTGGGTCCCTTCGCAGCGAGGGTGCAGCGAGCTGTTTGGCTGATGCGGAGTGCACGTGCTGGGGTGTACGGTTTTTAACCATGTCCTGGATGTAGGAAGGGCCAGATCCATCGCAGCATGGTACGCAAGTACCAGTGTTTGAAGTGAATTCTAGCAGTTACCCGAAGCCAATGAAGGGAGCGGAGGAGGAGCGGCGTGGTGTGGGAACATTAGGAAGGTTGAAGACCAGACGAGCCGCTGCATTCTGGGATGAGCTGCAGAGGTCGGATGGCACATGCAGGTAGACCAGCCAGGAGGGAGTTGCAGTAGTCTAGGCGTGAGGGTGACGAGAGCCTGGACCAGAACCTGCGTCGCTTTCTGGGTCAGCTGGGGACGCATCCTCCTGATGTTGTAAAGCGTGTATTGCAGCAACGGGTGTGTTGTAGCAGCGATGTTGCAGTGAAGGGAACAGGTTGTTATCTAGGGTCACACCCAGATTCCTTGCAGTCTGAGTCGGGAGGAAACAACAGAGGTGCCGATGTTGATTGTCAGGTCAAGAGTGGGACAATCTTTTCCGGAAGGAAAAGCAGTTCAGTTTTGTCAAGGTTGAGCTTGAGATGATGAGCAGACATCCACTGAGTGATGTCAGCTAGACAAGCAGAGATGCGTGCGACGACCTGGGTCTCTGAGCGGGAAAGGACAGAATTAATTGGGTGTCGTCAGCGTAGCAGTGGTATGAAAAACCATGCGGGCTAATGACAGATACGAACGAGTTTGTGTACAGGGAGAAGAGGAGGGGACCAAGAACAGAGCCCTGAGGGACCCCTGTTAGTTAACTGACAAGGGTCGGACTCGGACCCTCTCCAAGTTACCCTTTAGGGTGCGGTCCTTTGAGGTACGAGGTGAGGAGGGAAAGTGCAGAGCCTGCAACTCCAAGTTCTTGGAGAGTGCGAAGGAGGATCTGATGGTTCACCGCGTCGAATGGCAGCAGACAGGTCCAACAGGATGATGACAGAGGAGAGGGAGGCTGCTTTAGCAGTGTGCAGTTCTCAGAGACAGCAATGAGAGCAGTTTCTGTGGAGTGGACCTGTCTTGAAACCAGACTGGTGCGGATCCAGAAGGTTGTTCTGATGGAGGATAACAGGGAGTTGTCTAAAGACAGCGCGTTAAGTGTTTTAGACAGGAACGGGAGGGAGAGAGACAGGCCTGTAGTTTATAACATCAGACGGGTCGAGAGTGGGTTTCTTTAGGAGAGGGTTACTCTTGCCTCCTTGAGACTGTTTTGGAAGTGACCAGAAGTTAGAGAAAGTGTTGATGAAATGGGTGAGAACCGGTAGAATATCAGGAGCGATAGTCTGAAGGAGGTTTGAGGGGATAGTGTCCAGAGGACAGGTGGTAGGGCGGGCAGAGGTAATGAGGGTAAGAACCTCACTTGGAGAGAGAGGGGGAAAGGAGGTCAGTTGTGTGGGTGAAAGGAGGGTCTGGTGATCCCAGCGGTGAGTAGAGGTGAGTCAGAAAAAGAAAGCGAATATCATCAACCTTTTTAATATTCATCTACTATTTGAACATGTCTTTATTTTAAAAACTTTTAATCTTAAAACAAAAACAATAGTGAATTTGAAACTGAACATTATCTGTATTTATTTTGGTGACATTCATATCATTTTATGGTTTATCTGTACTGTTTGAGAAGCAGTATGAGTAAGTAGCGCCAAGGTGGAACCCTTTGGCAGGTGAGCGGTGACATCTGGGTTATCTTAGGGGGGACACTTCCGCCCCCTCCTCAGAAGCAATCCAGACGATCAACCGGATCCTGTGTATAATTATTGCTGCTTACTTTTCTGTTTTCTACAGGTCAGTACATGATGAAAATGATCGATGTTAACTTGTGTGAATTAGATATGATGTTGGAGATGTTTAGGAGAGTGTTGTCAGAAGGTTTTGAGCATGTTTGACATAGTAACGGTATTTTAAAAATACTAAACTGTCGGCAATAATAGATGCCATTTCGCGGGCTTCAGCCGCGCCTGGTAAATGTGACCTGAGCGAAGGCTCGCAGGCAGGTTAGCTGCTGCGCACGGGTAATATGTTTTGTTTACCTGAGTGAAGTCTTGCAGGCACATTGCCTTGTTTTTTGTTTATAACATTGACAGTGTATTTTTGTGATCTCCATAATAATTTATATTTGGTAAAGATACGATATATTGATAGAAAAGTATTATTTGATAGCGTTATGTGTTTATAGATAACAACCTGTCCTTCACTGCAAACTAGCTGCTACAACCCGCTGCTGCAGATACACGCTTTACAACATCAGGAGGATGCGTTCCCCAGCTGACCCAGAAAGCCACGCAGGTTCTGTTCCAGGGTCTCGTCACCTCACGCCTAGACTACTGCAACTCCCTCCCGGCTGGTCGACATGCATGTGCCATCGACCTCTGCAGCTCATCCAGAATGCAGCGGCTCGTCTGGTCTTCAACCTTCCTAAATTCTCCCACACCACGCCGCTCCTCGCTCCCTCCACTGGCTTCCGGTAACTGCTAGAATCCACTTCAAGACAATGATACTTGCGTACCTGCTGCGAATAGATCTGGCCCTTCCCTACATCCAGGACACGGTTAAACCGTACACCCCAGCGCGTGCACTACGCTCTGCATCAGCCAAACGGCTCGCTGCACCCTTGCTGCGAAGGGGACCCAAGTTCCCATCAGCAAAAACGTGGGTTTGCTGTCCTGGCTCCAAAATGGTGGAATGAGCTCCCCATTGACATCAGGGACAGCAGATAGCTTACACCACCTTCCGGCGCAGACTGAAAAACTCATCTCTTTCGACTCCACTTCGAGCGATAGAACTATTAACAAAGCACTTATATACTAATAAAGGGCTGGCTTACCTAAAGCCAGCTGAGTAGCACTTGAAATGTTTTGGCTCTATGCAACCTGATGTACTTTATGATTCTGTTTTCTTCAGTTTGTATTTTGTTGGTCGAACAAAGTACAGCTATTTGAATGTAACTGTGTACTTTGAATTTTGAATAAGAAGCAATCCAGACGATCAACCGGATCCTGTGTATAATTATTGCTGCTACACTTTTCTGTTTTCTACAGAAATCATTTATTGTTGCTGTGGTACCCAAGCTTTTGGGACCCGTCAACACATTTTTTTGTGCAGCTGAGTGTCAAGAACTGTGCTTCAAATAGTGATAGGATTAATTGTAGTGCTCCACCTGTATACATGTATGTTTGTTTGTTAATTTGAGTAAAGTTCCATTGTGATTGACATAATTGTTGTTTTCTATGGTTGCCAATTGACCCACAGTCAATGGTTCATGAACAGTTCATGAACAGTTCATAGCCAGCCATTGAATTATATTCAGTGACTGGGTATGAACTGTTCATGAAGTTGTTATGAACAGTTCTTGATATGTTCTTGGTTGAAAACTGAATATCCCTACACACTCACTGAAAACTCCATTTCATGAATTGTTCATGAACCTGCCTAAAACCATATTCCATGAATTGTTCATGAACCATTCCAGCACAGAAGTTTCATGAGTAGTTCATGAACTGCCCTAGTGCCATTTAATGTTCATGTCACTTTCATGAACAGTTCATCAACTTTGTTATGAGCTGTTTATGAGCTGTTCATGAATATGGTTCACTGATATTCCATGAACTTTTCATGACAAGTTCATGAACAGTTCACTATCATCTCACTGGGGTAATAAAGGACTGGCTTACCTAAAGCCAGTTGAGCAGCACTTGAAATGTTTTTGCTCTATGAAGCCTGATGTACTTATATGATTCTGTTTTCCTCAAGTTTGTATTTTGTTGGTCGAACGCACTTATTGTAAGTCACTTTGGATAAAAGCGTCAGCTAAATGCAATGTAATGTAACACATATTTGTATCGATCATGAAATATAGCAGGGGAAAAAAGAGCTGCTGATTTGAAAAAAAAACTCGAGAGACGGCTTAGGTGACCGCAGTGCAGAACCGCTGTTAGTTTAAATCTCCTTACAATGTTGTCCATTTTAGAAAGAGAGGAGAGTTCATGAGCGTATTCACTAGCGCACCCCCCCCCCCCCCTTCATAAAGTCAAGAACCCCTCATCCCTTAAGGCCCTGTCACACTGTCCCGAAATTGACTCCCGATGGACACACGATAAAGGACATTTTCAAATTCGGCTGTGATCGTAGCAACATCGGGCCATTCGTGAGGGCATCTTAAGCCATTGTATGACCGCCGGTGGAGTTTCTCAGGCTCCGGCAGCAACTTCGGGAGCGGGGTGGAAACATCTTTGGCATCACAAAGCATTGCCGAAGGACCTTGTGAAGGTTCATTTTCGTGTTGACTTCGTGTGTCCATTTTGCCCTTCGTAAGGCTTTCGTGAGGGCATCTTAAGCCATCGTATGACCGCCGGTGGAATTTATCAGGCTCCGGCAGCAACTTCGGGAGCGGTGGCAAAATCTTTGACATGCCAAAGATTTTGCCGAAGGACCTTGCGAAGGTTCATTTTCGTGTTGACTTCGTGTGTCTATTTTGCCCTTCGTAAGGCCATCGTGAGGGCATCGTGTACCCATCGCATGACATAACATGTCATCGTAACGTAGATATATAAAGGCTAACTCCCAAAGCTTCAATCACAATTCATCACAATTCAGTTCCTGCAGAATGGCATACTATGATGACGAGACAACAAGGAAAAAGAAGGCAGCAGCATTGCTTCTTTTGATGCACCTCAGAGAACATGATGAGCAACTCTTACAGGTAAAAATGGTCTTATTTCACGTTGTCATTTTTGCTTTTTGTGACCTGCTCAATCGAAATCAGTAGCAGTGATGACACCTGTATTAAACAGGTGAAACAGGAGCATGAGGACTCGGTGCGCGATGTTTGCTTGCAGGTCGCTTCTCTGGTTGTTTTATTGCACAACAAAATCATGTAAACAACCCAATGTGTGTTCTGTGAAACTGAAAAGGATATTACATTGTTTGTGTTACTTTCGTTGCAGTTTTATCATACTGCAACTGCCGCGGCGCCAGGATTTCAATTTTGGGTGGGCCAATGTAATTTCGGCTGGGCCTGTTCTAATAGCCTATTTCTCGTTAACAAAAATAATATAAAATAAATACATATCATTGTAGGCAACTGTGGAATGCATATTTCCTATAGTAAAGACACTTTTTCTAAACCCTCTCTTTTAAACATTTTCACAATAAGAAGCTTAAATGGGCTATTATTTAAATGATTAAACGGCACGCCGCAATGAGTGAAATTAAATGTTAAACTACTGCATGTTATTTAGTTTTGGTTCACAATACATTGATACATTTAGAAACAAAGAGCAGACAACGGCAGAAATACGGAATAATGAGCGAGCACCTGATGTGTGTCTGTGTGGTCAGACTGCACCTGATGTGTGTCTGTGTGTGTCTGTGTGGTCAGACTGCCCTGATGTGTCTGTGTGTGTCTGTGTGGTCAGACTGCACCTGATGTGTGTCTGTGTGGTCAGACTGCACCTGATGTGTGTCTGTGTGGTCAGACTGCAGCCTGATGTGTGTCTGTGTGTGTCTGTGTGTAGACTGCACCTGATGTGTGTCTGTGTGGTCAGACTGCACCTGATGTGTGTCTGTGTGTGTCTGTGTGGTCAGACTGCACTGATGTGTGTCTGTGTGGTCAGACTGCACCTGATGTGTGTCTGTGTGTGTCTGTGTGGTCAGACTGCACCTGATGTGTGTCTGTGTGTGTCTGTGTGGTCAGACTGCACCTGATGTGTGTCTGTGTGTGTCTGTGTGGTCAGACTGCACCTGATGTGAGTCTGTGTGTGTCTGTGTGGTCAGACTGCACCTGATGTGTGTCTGTGTGTGTCTGTGTGTGTCTGTGTGGTCAGACTGCACCTGATGTGTGTCTGTGTTTAGACTGCAGCCTGATGTGTGTCTGTGTGTGTCTGTGTGGTCAGACTGCACCTGATGTGTGTCTGTGTGTGTCTGTGTGGTCAGACTGCACCTGATGTGAGTCTGTGTGTGTCTGTGTGGTCAGACTGCACCTGATGTGTGTCTGTGTGTCAGACTGCACCTGATGTGTGTCTGTGTGGTCAGACTGCACCTGATGTGTGTCTGTGTGGTCAGACTGCACCTGATGTGTGTCTGTGTGGTCAGACTGCACCTGATGTGTGTCTGTGTGTGTCTGTGTGGTCAGACTGCACCTGATGTGTGTCTGTGTGGTCAGACTGCACCTGATGTGTGTCTGTGTGTGTCTGTGTGGTCAGACTGCACCTGATGTGTGTCTGTGTGGTCAGACTGCAGCCTGATGTGTGTCTGTGTGTGTCTGTGTGTTAGACTGCACCTGATGTGTGTGTGTGGTCAGACTGCACCTGTGTGTCTGTGTGGTCAGACTGCAGCCTGATGTGTGTCTGTGTGTGTCTGTGTGGTCAGACTGCACCTGATGTGTGTCTGTGTGGTCAGACTGCAGCCTGCTGTCCTTTTTAGCGGATCTAGCGAAGTGAGCGGCCGTGAGTAAAAGGCACTGGTTCTCTGACGCAGGACTTTTCAGAGGCTACAGATGTATCATTAGCTACTTCCTTATGATACTGCAGAGCTTCCATGAGCTGAAGGTACGTTTCATACTAAAGCAGCTGGGCAGCAGATAGCCTACTGTTGCTTCACACCAGTGGCAAACTGTGGGGTAGAGCCGTGAAGCAATACGGAAGTGCCACACACTGCAGTTCATATATGGCCGATAGGCGATGGCTGCAGAAAGGAGCAATTTCCATAGACCCCCATGTTAAAATGCCCAACTTTACAGCAGAAAAAAACATGTTTCTCTCCCTGGCTCCATACATGTTATTATCGATATAGTTAGATTCCACCTTCATGATTATGGATCTGAGAGTGAATTGTTTTCTAACACGACCCTTTTATTTTATTAGGTCTTAAAGTTTGGGCATAAATTAGGGCGTGGTCACATTGAGTGACGGCTCTGTCAAGTGCCTGCCGCTGTTAGCTTCTGGTCTCTCCGCTAGCTGCTCCGTGAAGCTACAGGGACTCTGCCTGCTCAGCTCATCCAGGAAACACAACTTGTAGCCGGCCGTGTTTGTTGTTTGTTCTTCATGCTTATATATCGGACTATTGTGACTCGCTCTGCGGTTAAAACAGACGGTGCATGAATGCGGTAAGTAAAATTCGAGTGCTTTATTTATGTGTTAATGATTTTAATCAGCTACGTAATGAATGGTAAGGCTTGGGTTAGCATGTAAGCTAGTGGTAGCTACATCGGTGCTAACGATTGTAATCGTACCCTCCAAGTTAAAACCATAGACTGTATATATAAAGGTTAAAACGAAATAGACAAGTGTTAAGTGGGATAATACTGTTGAACAAACGGCTTCTGTTTGAGGTTGATAAAATAAGGTTACATCCTTGTAACTTAGAGATATTTTATTATGTAGGAGGAACTGTATGCATCGCTAAGGTTAATTTAAATTGGCTATGCTCAAGTATGTAGACAAGCTAATGTCGAAGTAGTGTATGTGAAATCAACCTCACAATAAGATGTGTGTATTACAATTATTAATGTCATATTTCAAGATGATTACTTAGATATTACAATATGGTTGGTTGAGCTGGAGTTCATTATCGAGCTTACGCCTTAACGTCACAGTCATCTGAAGAACGAACCCAAACCTTGTTGTTTTTATTAATTGCATTACCAAATGGGTATCAAATAACAGTAAGCATTGGTAACACAACTTCCAAAGTTACAGTAAATAAAAAGGACCCTGACTCGGACAATACACAATCCAACATGTTCAACAGAAGAGAATCAGTCATATTGTTTGTACACATGGTACTTTACATATATATCTGTTTGTTTAAGGTGTCCAGGTGATGCAGACAGGCTGGACCAGAGAGTGAGAGACAGACCTGGACTCCTCACAGCAGTGAACTTCAGCACAGGTACAAAGACTCTTTTGTCATACTGTACAAAGAATCAAGAAAGATATTGGTTTAAATGAATGAAGTATTGCCTTTTAATACACTGATATACATTCCAATAAACAATACTAAATACTAGATCACCTACACATCAGTTAAGTTGAGGGGTTTTTCCATGCAAAAAGTTACATTTAGATATTTAGCAATATGACTTTGTCAGCTTTCTAATGTAATGTATTGAAGGCAAAGATTTATCTCTCAATATTGTCTGTAAAACGTGGTAAAAGTGATTATTTCAGTGAGACAACAGAGCAAGCTTCTACAGTTGCACTACATTTTGATAACAGTTAAATATTATTTTGATAATAACATATTTCAATGTTGATGAACTTCATACTGTTCATTCATAATCTGATTGTCTTTGTAGCTCATTGTTTAAATAAAAAAAAAACCATTACAATTACAAAATAATGATATCTACAGCCCCTAAACACACAAACACACCGCTTTCATAAATAACACACTTGTTCTGCAATAATATGTTTTATGTTTCCTGTCATTTTTGTTAGGAAAGGACATGCCTGAAAGACACGACATTTTCTCCTTCTCTGAGGGTCCAGAAGAACATCCAAGAGGAACATTAAAAGCTGATGTTATGAGATGTTAAGACCAGTACAGGACATTCACTATAAACTACTTTTATTGTAAAAACAGTCAGCTGATCGAATGCAGCTATTTCCACATCTACACTCCATCAGCTGATTATTTCTATGTGCCTCACTTTATGAGCTTCACATCGCCTGTGCCTTGTACCGCAGAGTTTGCAGTGTGACAAATAAATGGGGCCAATCTTCAGTCAGATGTGAATGTGTAATCTAACATGTTCAGTAAGAATAACGGACAAAAGGATGCAAATACAAATACAATTTATTGAAATGTGAACCAAAAGTTAATCAAATGTTTTAAATAAAAAGCACATATGGACAGAAGGTGTAAACCTATTAAATGTATAAGTAAACACATTTAGTCAAATAAAGTGACAGACTAGGCCTGTGCAGTTGGTATCAGCTTTGCCCAGCATGGGCTCCTCCATCAGGCCTGGTCCTCCTCGCTGAGGAAAGACCCTCAGTCCTCTCCACACCAACAGACAGGACGTCCATCACACGGAGGTTTCTCCCTGAAGTCTCTGCAGCTCTCTGGACACCACGCTGTCTCAATCCGTCCACACTGAATATGAGAGGGGGGAAATGAAAATAATAAATACTTTAGACAATAAGAAACATAAAGTTGATTGTTGAGTTGCTCAGTTTTTTAGATTGTCAATACTATTACTGTATAACTAATATATCAGGTTAAGAGTCACATTCAAATAAAGATTGGTCTTTAAATACTTGTTGTCTT
>JAMFTG010001225.1:32500-79783 GCA_023974075.1 Chaenocephalus aceratus
CAGAAAGCCATACATCATATGATATTTTTGTACACCTTATGGGTACATGGAGAAGTTATATTTATTTTGTGCAACGTTATGGGTTTTACATGTCCTGTTCAGAATAGGGTAATCATTGCAATATTGATTGAGCATGTTGTGCTCAAAGGAGGGAGTGTCATGATTATACAGATATGTTGATTTCAGTGACGTTGTAGTTAATGAATAATAACATGTATTTAATAATAGGTCACTTAACGACAAAAGGTATGCTGAAGCTGGGCCTCCTCCAAGGAGGGAGTATTCCAGTTTTAGATATTAGATGAATAGAAGTGATGAATATGTCAGAACTCTGAGTAATATTATCCAAGTTTTGTCTACACAGGCTGGAAAGCTACAGAGATACCAGACGAGAATCCAGAAGAGACTCCTGTTCGGCCAGGTGATTGGGTGAGGGTGAAAGTTCACAAAGTGAGCTGATCCCGGTGGACGGAACAGTGAGAAGTTGTAATGAACTTCACACGCGCTCCGGTTTAAAGGTAAAGAAAAAGGAGCAAATTGACACCACCTCACACATGGTCACCCTTCACCGGCAACTTCCAGAACATTATTGGGAGTTAGGACTGATTTGGCAGAGCTGGAACAAAACAATAAATAAAATAAATAAAGATAAAAACAGCTCAAAAGACGAATTGTCTATAGATTTTTATAGATTGTACACTAAAGTGAAAACCTATTTTTTTGTTTTACATCTGAAAAAGAGTCCAATTTTCGTATACGTTATTATAGTACTCATTATTTAAATTCTGTAACTGACACAACCAGGAGAAAATAGAGATGATGTCAAGAACAAAGCCAAACCAATTGGGGGGTCCCCTAGGGATAAGAGTTAGATAGCATTGTTGATTGTGCTCATTACACTTGGCACCTTTTTGGTTGGATGGGGAGTACAATAAGTAAGACATGATCCATTAGTCACTCATAGAGAATGCCCACATCACTAACAAAACTCCAGCTGTGTTTCAGAGAGTTTCACTTATCCCAGAGCCAAAAGATCAGCTGAGCCACAAGAGGAGGAGTTAGAAATACTCGGTCCCAAAGGTGAGGCGGTTACAATCAAGATGATTCACCCCCCATATATGCAGTTCTTGTATCAAATGATGAGATGGGTTTAAGTGATCGGGATATGTAAGTGATGGGGATTTACAGATTAGGGGAATCTCCAAATACACTGGATCCATGTTTTAGTCTGTACCAGAAACACTCCCTGTTAAGTTTATGGACAACCGACCGGTGACCTGAGCACAATTATTGAAAATGATTACAGTAGAAACAGGCTACTAGCCCACAAGTACAGCTTTGTACTTACAAACTCCCCAGCTGCAGATTGTGGCGACATTGCAGATATGTCCAGTCACAAAACTTACTTATGTTCTAAATAACAGTGAGATTTAGAGTAATGGAGAAAATATGGGGACGTTCTTTTATAGTGTGTGAAATATGTGGTGCTTGAAACATGTAGATATTTTTAATTTATAGAAGAAAATGGTTTCCTGAAAGAGTTATTTGGAGTAGCCATGTTACAGTGGGTGAAAACAATGTTTAGGGATATGGCACAACCATTAGTAGACATTAATTGGGTTTAGATGACATTTAACATCTAAGACAGATAGTAAGATTATGAAAATGGAGTAGAAAGGATTGGATATATTTTTCCTCAGTGTGTTGGAATTAGCTATCGGTAATGCGTCCCGAGATCTCTCTCTCTCTCTGTCAGACTGCTACGACCCCATCTTCAGACAAATGACCTCACCGCAGGAGACTCCTCCTCCATCGAACAGACAGAACCCGAGCTGAACCAACAACAACCTGAGGCATCCAGAACCAGCTCCACCTGAGGCATCCAGAACCAAACCAGCATGCTGACAAAGAGGCAAACTCTCATCGGTCCCTCAATCAGGACCAAACTGAGCCACGAGATTTGGCACAAGAGCAGAGTGTGGGACATGAGAGCGGAATACGCCCTCCATGCAACAGCGTAGAGACTGAAAAGGAGGAGATGAAATGCAAAGCAGTTGGGCCACTGAAAAGAGTTACAGCGGGAGGATCAAGAGCGGATGGACTAAGGAGAAGGCAGGACAGAGGAGAGGACAGGACGGAGGAGTTGGCATGGGCCAGCAGAACGTGAGGGGGTCGTGGCTTGACGACCAGAGGGGGAGAGAAGGAACACGGGAGTGAGTGAGTTTACACATAAACACACTTATTAGAAAATAATCCTAAAAACACACTGAGGGTAGAACATATTATTCAATCTTTTCATCATATAAACAAATTATTCTTTAGAGATTCTTATTCATGTGAGAATTTGGGGAAGATTTAATTTGTTACAATATAGAAAGCAGACAAATCTTTATTTGAATGGAAAATGTTAAAGGTAGAGCTAGACCAAGCCAAAGAAAGTATTCCAATCTAGAGTATTGATGTCTCCATTGTAGCATGGATATTACCATAGGAGAACTGTTAAGGTGGAAACAACATTTGTTTGTCGAACCAGATGTAGAGTTTTAAAAAGACACTAGGCAAAGAGCGATTGCACATTTTATTTTGAAAAACTAGTATAATTGGGAGTAATACATACGGGGCCTTGGATCACTCATTTTAATGGTGCATATTTTCAACAACAAATATCGTTCAGGGAGAAGGGGTCTCAACCCACCCTGCAGATGTTTTAAATCTTACTTGCCCCTTCAGAGGGAGCGCACGGCACCAGAGTATGAGTTTTAAAAGACAAGTGCCACCACCTCCTAATGCTCATCCATTAATCAGTGATGACCTGACATTTAGAGATGTTATTTAAAAGGAGAAACATATCTGCCATGAGTGAACATTCCTGAATTGAACTACAAACCATTAAAGAAACCACTTCTGTTTTTAAAGTCCTTGTTAAAGGAGGGAGTAATTATCACATGCTCGGGCACCCAAGGTTCCACACACTGTTAAAGGGGTTAGCATGGTTCTTCAAGTAGACCAGAATTGAAGATAAATTAGTATAATGCGTTGGTGATATTCCACTGGTTTTCACACCATTTCAGGGATTTTATCACATCATTAGAACAGACCACCCAAAGCTACTGAAGTGGGAACTTTCAAGTGATGAAACTCTACAACTGTTGTAACTGACCAAAATCTTCTCCCAGAAATGACTGTCTAGAATGCCGTACCCCAGAGTAGATGTTTGGTGGTATCATGGAACTAAAACCTTGTACTCAGTCTTGCCACAGGATTGGACTGGGACCTGTGCACTAGCACAGCCAGTGATGTTTTCACTATTCTAATATGGTAGATCTCATGTTTTATAAATCATTGCTATTTTAAAATGGTTGTTTCTTTTCACTTTGTAAAAACAAGTGCCTTAACACTGAGCGTGGTGTGGGAAAGGTTTCTGTGAAAGGAGGGAGGAAGAAATGTTCTAATACCAAGCCATTGCTGCTATTTTGAAGAATGATATTGAATGTTAACACTAGAAGTTATGCACAAGGGAACACTTTTATGTTTAAGCACAGTCAAAAGTATTTTTTGTATTTTTGTAAAAGTTGAGGCTATTGAACCATTCCATTTTGATTGTATGTTTTTAATATGAGTTATGTACTATGCAGAGTTCAGATGAAGAACTCATTGATTTCAGTATTATACACACCTTTTAGGTGTGTAAGGAGGGACTGTTAGAAATTAAAATCAATGTTTTATGGCATAATGTACCTTAAACATACCGTCAGTTTAAATGCTATTTTATTCTGGAAAAACCCGGAAGTTCTCAATACCAAGCTTTTATTCTGAAAATCCGTCATGACGACATCTGGGACTACCGCCCATTAGTATCATTAAAGTGGCTATTGACGCCGTTAACATGTATTACATATAAAGTTATGAAAGAGATAAGGAGGAGAAAAGGCATGTGGAAGTAAGCAATGAATATAAAATGTCGAAATCCTCTGTTTAACGCGATATCGGACACGAACGGGGGGAAGTCCCCTACGTCACCACAGCTCCCAGAGAGGAGGAGCGAACAGCCAGCAAGCGGGAAGGACAAATGCTTGGAGGCTCTCTTCTGCACGGCCAGCACCTGGGAGAGGAAGCTGCAGACTTTTCTCCTGACTGAACAATATCCTGCTTGTAACATTACCGCGCTTTTTATTAATTAAAGTACCAATTTTGAACCTTCTCAGAGACTCCATTTAGTCTCCTTTTTTAAGCTTCTTACCTGGACGCGAGAATAACGAACACAGCATAACACTTCAGAAACCCAAAGACCCGGCGGATGAACTTGTCACGGTCACTGTCATTCTCACTGGCCTCCTCAGCAAGGATGGGGTCTTCACCGCTCGACAGACCATCACCAGACCTCTTCTGGGATTTCTTCTTGGGTTGGCCCTCCCGCAGCTTCGAGAATCGAGTCCTCTGTGTTTGATACCATTTCAGAATTGAATGATCTGCAATGACAGAAATCAAAACAAAGAATTAGTCCAATCATTGAAATGTTCATTGGCAGCAATGAATGTCAAGTATCTGAAATAGATTTCAAATATTTGAAAGTAATTGAAATGTACATTTTGTTCTACTTACAATCCAACCTGTACTCCGCAGCCTTTCCCTCCCATAGGTGCCTCTTTAATGCCTTCTCTTTGTACTGTTTGTCCTTCATGTCATACAGTAGCTTCTTACTCTTCACCCAGCAAGCGATTGCCTCCTCCTGCGCCTCTGTGAAGCTGTATGATACACCAGGGGGTGGGTTCTCCTTCTGGGCCTTGCCTTTCCCTTTGTCGCCCTTGCCCACTTCAGGCTTGGACTTGCCTGCAGGGTATCTGAAAATATACCAAATGAAAAACAAATTAAGTACATGCAGGACAACAATGTATGAGAATATATAACAAAATCAATTACCCCTCTTGCCCCCCATCCAGGGTTCGAGTTATGTAGGAGCCAATGGGAGCTGAGCTCACATAAAGAGGGGTCTGAGCTCCCATGGACGCAGTGAAACTATACGTCTGTGGGGGTCGCTAATACATTACCAACAACCATTATTTTAATCACAAATAATGCTTGTGTCAATGTAATGAGTATTTTTTACGTTAACGAGGTAAATAGGCTAAAAGAAAAACAAGTTTTCCAAAAGAACTACGCATCTCTTGAATGACAATATGCCTGCAGTGCACCTCCAAGGTGCGCAATACATTATTACGCAATCTATGCCGATGATGATGATGTGTGTGTGTGTCGTTGAACCTTTTCATATTTAAGTTTGTAGCAAGTAGAGAGAGGGCTGCTGCTGCTGCGTGAGTGTGTGTGGGTGCGCGCGTGCGTACCCACACACACTCACATGCAGCAGCAGACTCCCCATAGAGCACAGTTTATAACTCGAAGCCTGCCCCCATCCATACCAAAAATAAGTTAGAAATATTTACCTTCATCCTCCGAGATTCGGCATGTCTGTTACGACGAGGAGAAGGTGAATGCTGCCGAGACTCTTCGGACTGCTGAGGAGACCTGGAACCCTCTGGGGGCCGCTCTAGAGTTTTAGTTGGCCCGACTTTCTTGCATTTCCCCCTTTCTCTCTCTGGTTGCAGACTCAGTGCTGTGTTCGTGGACCTCGGTTTCCTCTGGTTTCCTCTTCTGAGTGTATTTAACAGCCAGCTTCTTCCGTCTGCCTCTCCCTGCCTTGGGTGGCATGTTAACGTAGAATTAAAGTAGAATTTACCGTGTGTTCTGCTCCCAATAATCTCCGATCAAGAATTTGATTTCCCACACGGCCGAAGCTTTTACACCATCGGGAGGTCACGTGTCGCCTTCGTGTGAGGTTCGGCTGCCATCGTGTGGCCTTCTGTAGGCATCGTACTTGTTTCGGCTGTTGCTTCGCCGATGACCAAGTTCGGGGCCATCTTCGTGCGAAATTCACAATTCCATATTCGTGTGTCCATCGGGAGTCAATTTCGGGACAGTGTGACAGGGCCTTTAAGGATGCGCACCAAGCAACATCTCCAGCTGCTCCTTTGAGAACCAGCGCAACAAAGTGATGTGCACCCCTGATTATAGATAACCTTACACAGGACCGGTTGAATGGGAGAGGATAGAGCACCTGGGGAAGAAGGAGATGATGACTTGGGTGTTAACTGAGCAGGTCTGAGTGTAGCTCTTTAAAAAAGAGTGATCCATTTCCAGGGGTGCTGTTGGTGAGGCTTGTTTTTAACCATTCACCTGTACTGCTTAACTGACAGAAGTTAGTTTTTTCCATGCTATGATGCTTACCAATGGCTTTCTGGTAACTAAAAAGCAAGACATTCTCATACATAAATTAATAGTTTGTTTGCAAATGAGTTGAAACAAGTGTTTATCATCATGATTTTAAGGAAAGCTTTGTGGTTAGGTTAAGGCAGGGGTGTCACACGTTTTTTCAAAGAGGGCCACATTTGATAGTGAATATGCCCGGGGGCCAATAGTCCCTTCTGATTTATTTTTTTAAACATAAAAATAACATACAAATACACTGTTATATCACAATTTTCATTGTCATAATTATCTTTCTTTTTTTTAATGTCAGTAGGCTATAACTAAATATAAGCTACTCAGGCATGCATGAACAACTCTAAAAAACGTTTGGCGCTTCCTGTCACGCACGTGTACTCTCAGTATTTTACGATTGGGGCCGAGACGCACACGTGGATACCTCACTCATGTCCGCCGGAATGCCTGAATTTCCCCCTGGGGATTAATAAAGGTCCATCTTATCTAACATAAATCGCTGACACGGGTGCATGACTCTGTTGAAACTGTGAACTTTGTTCAAAAGGAAAGGGACTTTACAGAACTACAACACCATTTTGCAATGTCAGCTGTTTTTATTTTCTACAGCAAACGTGGAACAGTTGGTAGACGGATTGCCCCTTCAGAACCTTTGAGCTAAAAATAAACATCAGCAAAGAAGGAAAATATAATCATTTTAGGTCACGTATGCAGTAAAAGAAGGTATGAGACGTGTGAAATAAGAGCCATGCACATGAACATCACACCAAATAATGCAGCTGATCTTCTCTCATCTCTTCAATCAAGATTGGATAACCAAGATTTGATTGAAACTTTTTTGTTTAGCTTAACCAGCCTGTCAGCAAGCAAAGTGAAATGTACTTCCCAAAATAAAGAAAAGTGAATGCTGCGGTGGTAAAAGACTTCCAGGGGAGCATAAGTCAGTGTCAGGAACACAGGTCTACAGAGGGGACACTGCTGAGCTTTTTGAATCAGCAGCATTTGGTGGCTTGAATTATCTGGATATATGGGAGTAATAAAGGCTGTAAGAGTTACAGAGTGCACCTGCTCCATACCAAAATCCCTGGAGGTGCAAGGTTTAAGGGCTCCAGTTTGGGAGAGGCTTTAAAGTTGCTCAGGTCGGTTAAATTGAATCCTTGCATCCCTCACTTGCGTAGTTTCCCTGCGTGTAGTCCCTCCCACCAGGGAAGCATGGAGGGACGCAAGGAAACCACGAGAAGCAGGGAAATGAGTTTTAAGAGCAATGGGACGTCCTTTCCTCCGGGGCGTCACGTGAAGCAACGTCCGTTTGTGATGACGCCGCACAACTGATGTCTGACAGCAGCTCTGTCCCCGTGACATATACATTTGTATCATCTGTTGTAGACTCAAATAAATAAAATAAAATAAGAACTCATTCTCAAAAAAGAAAACACCATTCTTAAAATGTATAAACGAAAAAAGCGATCATGAAAATGTTTCCAATAAATGAATAAAATAATTTTTGACCACTTTGTTGTTCAGATATATCACATGTTTGTAACTAAATGAAACATTAAAGGTGGGGTAGGTAATTTTGGAGAAACCAGCTCGAGTGCGCTAGAATTTGAAAATACACAACGGGAGAAAATCTGCCACTTCCTTACAGAGCCCCTCCTCCAACACACACGAACACGCACATGACCAATGAGGGCACGAGATAAGTGTGTGCCCCGATGGAAGGCTGACAGGCAGGTAGGCCATCCAGTTACTTTAGCCGGGCCGGCTCAGATGATTGGTCGTGCTTTTTACAGTACCACGGCTTCCACAGATGACATTTTTTCATGGATTTGTTGTCAAAGCACTTCAGATATTCATTGCTATCGGAATGTTAAGAACATTCCATGGAATAACAAAAAGTGTATCTCGAGCCGGTTTCTCCAAACTTACCTACCCCAACTTTAATTGAAACAAAACACAGTATAGACTGAGGAGGGACTCTCGTGAGTTTCATGTATTTTCTTCACTCCGCTGGGAAACTGCTCTCATGTCAAGAAGCATCAGATCAGTGCATGCGCTGCATCGTCCAATCAGTGAGCGATAAGGGTGTGACAGTCGCAGATTGATCTCAGTGGTTCTTATAAACTGTAGGGGCAGGGGAAAGGGTTAAGGCATGTAGTTTAGATTCAAATGAAATGAGAATCTATGATGCATGTGTATTATCCTCGCAACTACAGTCGTTAAAATGTCCACTTTTGTGTAAGGTTTGAGGGTGTGCTTCTGCAAGCCTCATTTGCATATTCACCTGTCGCGGCGCGCCCAGAGGCTTTTTAGAGGGCACGTCAACAGGATGCCAGGGGTGGTTCTCACGGGAGGAGGAAGCCTGTGTGTGGTGAATGCGGGTATTCAGCGGGATGGTTACGGTTTCTCAGCATGTGTAAAAATGCAATGGGGAAGTAACTGAAAGTAACCGTATGTGGATATTGCATCGACCGACCTGGAAGCACGTCTCCTTGGAGAGGACGCGCACAGAGAGAGAGAGATTCTCTCCGACACAGGGTGAGATCGCTCCTGTGTGCCACGCAGGACCTCGTGTTTCTTTTATATAGCCTGAAAAGGCCTACAAACATTTCTGTTTTTGCCGCCGACGGGCGCAGGAGCAACAGTTTTTTCTCAATGAACATAGCCTGGATTAGGCAGTAAAGACACTTTTTGTGTATCCCAGAGCGGACTGTTTTGTTTTGTTTGTGTTGTGTGGCTGGAAAACTGTCAATATAATGGATCCATGCATGAAATCTGTCTCTGTTTATTTTTTTTAAAGGAGCAGATTATCCGCTTATTATTTCTGTTTACCTTTATAATCTTATTTCATTCAAGAACCCCTTGTGCGTTTAATTAACACAACTAGTTTAGATAGTTGATCGTTACAAGGGGGCGGGGCGAGTGGCTGAGGATTTCACCGGAGGATGGTTTCTCGGTTATCGCTCCTCCATTATCGATCCTCGGTCCTCCGGCAGAAATAAGCGCTATGGGATGCTACTCAAGATGGCGCAGACAAATCAACTTCTGGTGAGACCGAGGAGCGAGGAAATGAAAATAATAATAATAATAATGCATTACATTTTTTATTAGAGCGCTTTTACAGGTGCTCAAAGCGGTTTACAATTACACATTACACATATTAGACATGTAAGAGTCATTACTGCGGACATTACCCAAAGTGTCTTGCCCAAGAACACAACGGCCTGACGCAGTAGCGGCCGAGGCGAGTTTCAAACTGGAGTTCACCAACGCCCCTTGATCAGATGATCAACGCTCTAACCACTGTGCCAAACCCCCATAAAATAAAAATAAAATAACCTACCTGACACGCAGCCTGGGTGTTTCTCAATGTGCTTGCACATGTCTTTCCGAGTCACTTCCTTTAGAAGCTAGGCAAGAATCCTTCCTGGATTACTGTGGATAAATTACTGTGTCTTAATTTGTTTACCCTCTTCATTATACACCTCTGTTATAATGAAGACAACAGTGCAATGTGAAGGACTGTAAGACACATATATCAATAATAATATGAATTGAGAGTTTTTAAAAAAGTTCTTTTAAGCGTTGTAGCTTTTTCATCTATCATTTCCAACCAAGCAGCAATAGGTTCACATTTAAGAATAAGTAATAGTTTGTCAAGATTTTACGGAAAAAAGTCAAAAAGTATAGTTTGTCAGAAATATGGAAAAGTCATTGTGTACTTAGTATGTTGAAAATCAAAAGAAAGAAACTCAATTCATTACAAATTAATGAATATTTTACCCAGTTCTAAAGTGTTGCACCCCTTAAAGAAAACCCCATTCCTTACAAAGTATTCATATTATACCCTTTGTTAAGTGTTGCGTACATCAAATCTTAAGTATCTTGGTAGCAGAAAATAACTAAAATATGTAAGGTTATCAGAAAAGAAAAAAACCATGTTTAACTGAACAAGTGTTTTATTTTTGCTTCATATATAGTAATAGTATTGTAAACGAAACATACATCTACTTTGGGCACTGTGAATTGAACGATAGACTGATCACTGTAAATGAAACGCGGAGAGAAGCAGCAGTGCAAATCGTTAGTCTATTACCTTGTATGCACTACGACATTAACTTGGTACAATGTAATATTATGTTGTGGAGGCGTTGTGAGGGCTCGTGTTCGCTTGTCGTGTGCTGGAAGCGGAGGAGGATTGTCACGGAGGAGGGCCCGTGTTCTGCTGGATCGGAGGCCTGCTCTGGTGCCATCCACCTGTCTTGGTTCCGGTGTGAAGGCCTGCTCCTGCCTGTTTCTGCTTCTATGGGTGCGAAGGCCTGATCTGAGATACTGCGGAGAAACCTGGAGAGTTGCTACTCTGCTGCCTCCCTGCCTGGTTCTTGCTGCTGTCCTGGCGTGGTTCTTGCTCCGGGAACAGCGTGGATACTGTTGTGCTGGACTGGGAGAATGGCGGGTGTCGTGTTTCTGCTGTGCCCTTTCTTGGCTGTGCTGGACAAGGAGAAGATCGCTAGTCATCCTGAAAAATCTACTGGATTCGGGTATGTTCTGCCGCCCGCAGTGGACATCCCCTGTACAGGAAATGTTGGAAAGCCATAACATCGATTTCCACTGGTGATATCACAAATGAGCTACCTCCGTGCCTTACCACAGCATCTGGCACTATATCAGACAGGGCTACTATGCTAAATTGCTTTAATGAGCATTTTGTGTCTTGTGGCTCCCTGTTTGATTCTGTCACTGACTGTACTTCTGCTTCTTGTGAACGCTCCAATCCTTGACTCTGAACAATGTGGTCTGGAAAACCCTTTCAGTTTACTCCTTTAACTATTTGTATTGTTCATGAAGCATTATCCAAGTTAGATCCTAGGAAACCGGCTGGCCCGGACAAACGTAGAACCTTCTTTTTAAAGATAGCTGCAGATTGTATTGCTCCACCTCTTACTTCTCTTTTTAACCTCTCCCTCAGCACAAATACAATTCC
This sequence comes from Chaenocephalus aceratus, assembly GCA_023974075.1. Classification (NCBI taxonomy): domain Eukaryota; kingdom Metazoa; phylum Chordata; class Actinopteri; order Perciformes; family Channichthyidae; genus Chaenocephalus; species Chaenocephalus aceratus. The sequence continues at coordinate 43,761 of JAMFTG010001225.1, forward strand.
AAAAGTATGGAAGTCAGCTTATGTCTTGCCTTTACTGAAAGGAGGGGAGGCAACTATTTTAAATAACTATAGGCCAATCTCTAAATTGTCAGTTCTGGCTAAGGTGCTCGAACAACTTGTGAGTGAACAAGTAAAGGAGTTTTTATGTATAAATGATATCCTGTCTAAACATCAGTCAGGATTCAGAAAGAAACACAGCACCATCACTGCGACAATGAAAGTGGTAAATGACATTACTAGTGTTTTAGATAATAAGCAGAGTTGTGCAGCTCTGTTTATTGACCTTTCCAAAGCGTTTGACACCGTTGATCATCGCATCTTAAAGCAGAGGCTACTCAGTATTGGCCTATCCAGCCTTGCAGTGGGGTGGTTTGTAAACTACCTCTCTGAAAGGTCCCAATGTGTTCACTTTGATGGACTGTCTTCTGAATGGTTAAACATTTCTAATGGTGTACCACAAGGTTCTGTTTTAGGACCACTTTTATTCTCCATATATATTAACAGCGTAGGTGATAATGTGGATGAAGCTACTTTACATTTTTATGCGGATGATACTGTGATGTATTGTGCAGGTCCCTCCATTAAAGAGGCTGGTGTTAAATTACAGGCTGTTTTTAACATTATTCAGACTCAGCTCTCTGAATTAAAGCTTCTTTTAAATGTGGATAAAACCAAGGTAATGCTCTTTTCAAAAGCAAAAAAGACACCAGAGCCTGTTTTTAGATATTGTAACTACGCAAGGAACAAAACTTGAAGTGGTTGCCTGTTACAAATACCTTGGTATCTGGCTTGATGATTGTCTCACTTTTAAATGTCAATAACCTGCTTAAAAAACTGAGGGTTAGGCTAGGTTTCTTTTTCAGAAACAAGTCCTGTTTCTCGCTTGAGGCCAGGAAAAGGCTAGTCACTGTGACCTTTGACCTGTGCTGGACTATGGGGATCTGGTCTATATGAATGCACCTGCCAATTACCTGAGCAAATTGGATGCTGCGTATCACAGTGCTCTGAGATTTGTCACAAATTGTAAAGCGCTTACACATCACTGTACACTGTATACCAAGGCAGGTTTACCATCACTCTCTGTACGGAGGCTCAGTCACTGGTACACTTTATTTATAAAGCTATGTTGGGCAAACTCCCGTATTACATCTGTTCTCTGATAAAGCAGAAAGTTGCGTGCAGCTATTGTCTGAGATCGCAGGATGTGGTCTTGTTAGATGTGCCAAGAGTGAGGACTGTCTTTGGTAAGACGGCTTTTATGTGCGCAGCTCCTCTTGCTTGGAACAGCCTACAGTCCAAATTGAAATTGAGCAATTTTATTTCTCTGAATGTTTTTAAGGCACGTCTGCACGAGATGCATTCTGACACTATGGGTGTTTGTAAGTGTTGGTGAATATGTAAATATGATGTCCTCTATTGTTTGTTTTTATGTTGTTTTTATGTTTCATGTGGAACTAAATTGAAGCAGGTCTCCCTTGTAAAAGAGATCCATGATCTCAAGGGACCTATCTGTCTAAATAAAGGTTTGAAATGAAATGAATATGTTTTATGAAAATGTGTTGAATGTTGTGTTTTCAATTAAACAACCATAACAAAATGAAAATGTTTTTTTTTGCTTTAATATAGTAATAGTATTGTAAACGAAACATTTAAAGTGGTCCTGGAATAGTACTGCCAGAACGAACGATATCCAAAATGTCTTCCAATTTACAAACTTCAGCCATTCTGTTTACACGGGGGTCACTACTCATTCTGTTTTCAATCGTCCTCATCACCACACTTATTAAAAGGGTATTGACTACATTCTGATCAATATATACAGAGCGTTTTGCATAGTTTCCCCTTTTTTTTAATTTTACTTTAAAGAAAAGTCAAAGTATGGAAACAAAAAATCCCCGATCAACAAGACTCTGGTCAATCACAGTAATGAAATCGGCGAGCCAAAGTCTTTTCATTAACGCGTTGTAATTGTTTCTGAAGAAAAAATCGGGCATGTCATTCAGACAATCGTGTTGCCTCTGGCCGGCAAAAGGCACTACACAGGGGGGCATTTCACACCTACGTGTGATGACACCTCACCCCTCACATCAAAGCATCTCGAACAAAGGGAGGCGGGACTTAGCTCATTAACATAATTGTACCCCTCACATCAAAGGAACTCGGACTTAGCTCATTTGCATAATTGGGGGCGGACCACATGTCACTTGTCATGCATACTAATGTGATTGAAAGGGTATCAGTAATACTACTCACGTGCACTCCGCTCTGCATCAGCCAAACAGCTCGCTGCACCCGCACTGCGTGGGTTTGCTATCCTGGCTCCAAAATTGTGGAATGAGCACGACAGCAGTTCAATCAGGAGAGACGTGATGTATGGAATACATGTTTATTATCGGTCACATTATATAAATAAACATAATGATGACAGTTTATAACAGGTGGATGAAAGGTCTTTTGGCATTAGGCCCAGGTTTTGTAGGACATCATTCGGGAAGGGAAAGAACCATTTCCGATGAACCCCCCTGGGTCTAGACCTGGTGGTGGTGATAAGTGGTTAGGTCCGGTTGGAAGGGAGAAGGTTGAGCTTGGCCCTGAGTTGGAAGCAGGAGGCGAAGGGGTGGAGGAGGGTTGCGCGTTTGACACCTGGAAGACACCTGATAGAAAAAGGGAGAGCATATATAGAGGGATTAACAGGTGCGATAATTAGGCTTGTGAATGGAGGGAAGTGATAGGTTGGCTAAGGAGTGGCGCTCCCTGTCATCTAGTGGAGGGAGCGAGTATTGCCATGACGAGCAATACGGAGTGGATAGGTCTTCCTGCCTGAACTTGCGCTGAGCTTCATTTCAATGAGGAGAGACGTGATGTATGGAATACATGTTTATTATCGGTCCACATTATATAAATGAAACATAATGATGACAGTTTATAACAGGTGGATGAAATGTGTTTTGGCGATTAGGCCCAGGTTTTGTAGGACATCATTCGGGAAGGGAAAGAACCGTTCCGATGAACCCCCAAAAGAAGTGAAGTATGAAGTACTGAACGTGAAGACATCTTACCTTGTGGGATGCAGTGGAAATCTATGGATGAAAATGAGAGGTTAATACATGTGGGAATTTAGATGTACTGATGCCTCCCAGGCGTCCTTCCTGGCCGTACCGGGACATCCCGGCCGTACGGGCACCGGCCGTACGGGGCGTCCCGGCCGTACGGGGCGTCCCGGACGTGCGGGGCGCCCTGGACGTTCGGGGCGCCCTGAACGTGCGGGGCGCCCTGAACGTGCGGGGCAACCTGAACTTAGCAGGGACACATTTATACAGACCCGAAGGTTTACTACCTGGCATACAGGGTTAGATATGGCAATAATATTAAACATGAACACAGACCCGGAGGTCACGACCTGACGTGCAGGGTTAAACATGAACACGGACCCGGAGGTCACGACCTGACGTGCAGGGTTAAACATGAACACGGACCCGGAGGTCACGACCTGACGTGCAGGGTTAAACATGAACACGGACCCGGAGGTCACGACCTGACGTGCAGGGTTAAACATGAACACGGACCCGGAGGTCACGACCTGACGTGCAGGGTTAAACATGAACACGGACCCGGAGGTCACGACCTGACGTGCAGGGTTAAACATGAACACGGACCCGGAGGTCACGACCTGACGTGCAGGGTTAAACATGAACACAGTGACACGCATGCTGACGTGCTATGAAACCACCACCACCAGTATAGGCATACTTACCATTTTGTTTAGTGTTTGAGAGACCTTGGATAGCCAGCACGCGCTGATGTCCGGCGAATGTGGATATGAAGGCGGAGGAGGACCACCGCCCGAGTTGCAGGGATGAGGGAGAAATGCCTGATTGCAGCAGAGGTGGCTGCGCCTATCTGAACGAAAGCCCTGATGTGCTATTAAGACGCCACAACCAGTTATGCATATTTACCATCGGTAAACTGAAGAGATCTTGGATTGCAGCACGAGCCGATATACGGGCGAAGAGGGAGATGTAAATAAGTAAGCACGAGCTGTTAGCTGGAGTACAGTAATGCATGAATATCATAGCCTGGATTGACACGAGCCAAGTGAGCATAAACCCGAGAATATGAATGAAAGTGCAGGATGCACGCAGAAAAGACGTACACTTAGTTAAATGCTGAGACATGACCCACGATATAGTATAGCTTAATTAGCCGTTAAGTGCGCCAGGATGAGTCATAGATGCTGATACACTGATTGAGTGATTAAGACGTCTTCTACCATCTGAGTGAGGATGATGGAGGGACGCTAGTGTTAGATCCAGCGAGTGTGATGATAAATGTGTAGCAATAGTGGAAATCTGAGTGTGCCGCTATGCGGATGATCTCATGCAGATATCCCCCCCAAAGCGGAGGATGTGCAGTGCACGTCCTTAAGTCGGGGAAAACGCGGTCGTCGTGAGGCCGGCGAATGCCACGTCCAGGAACGGGAGATGATGCGTGCCGAAGATATCCGCATGCAAAGTACGGTTGCCCGGTGAGGAAGAGCGACTGTCATTGAAGACGTTTATGTGGATGCACGCAGTTGGTTAGAGGAGCGTTAATACCGTGAGCTTGATGTGATGCCTAGGAACTCAGGTGTGTGACTGGACCTATATTTCCTCATGATTAGGAACGCTGTGCTCCTGCAGGATTCTCCTCTTCTTTCTTTTTCTTTCTTCTTCTCTTTCCCAGTTGAGCGGAGTTATAGTTAGTAATGTTGTATTTGAACACTAGATGGCGTAAGGCAACGCATGAGGAGATCTCCCTGAGCAGTGGGTAATTTGAACTGGGGAGAGACAGCTATTAATATTATTTACCCGAATGCCGGTGCACACGTAGTTTCTCCTAACTTGGGCGCTTAAGGCTGAAAGAGTTCCGCTGAACGGATGATGGGAACTTTAAAGCCCGTCGTTAATATCTGCTTTGAAGAGCCAGCCTTGGCCTGCACACTATTAAGATTACATTATCTCCGTGCGTAGAAAGGGGGAACATTGACCTTTGTCATCGAGATTGCCCTGAGCATTTAACAAATCGTATTAAATAATGTGATGACAGAACTGTAAACAGAATAGCTGAAAATGTAACAAATAAATAACTCAGTTTCCTCTAATCATTAACCCATGTTTGTATAATGTAGTTAACTCCGTGTGTTGCTGCTAGCATACATAACACCTGACGTGGAAACGTTACTCGTGGACGGGGCTACAGAGCTACGAGACAGTCGAACCCGGTGCATTCCTCCGTCTGAATGTGGAGCGCTTTTGCTAATGTTTAGACAAATTGCTCGTGTTACCGCCCCTACGTGCTAAACTCTTATTGCACTTTGCAACGAGCATCTCCACATCGAGACGGGTAAAGTTTAACCACACCTCGGAGCGCGTTCTCTCCGCCACCTCCGCAGTGTGCTCCGCTGCATGTAGCAGCTGCGTGTGTGTACAAATCAGGGAGAGATCTCGTCTGATCAAAAATACATCATAGGCGCATTTGTTTGTCTTTTGTATATTAGAAACGAGTTGCAACACTAAGACTGCGATATAATGTTTTTTTTTTTTTTTTTTATAGCAATAATACATGACATATAGCCTATTATAGATGTCTCCGGTACCGATAAAAAGACCAATACTTTGGAGCTTAACGGCGCGTAAACACACGTGATGACATCACCAATGAATCGACGACTGAATAAGTGGTAATCAATTTTGATCGATTAAGTCGATTAGTTGTTGCACCCCTACTGCCGAGGAGATGTTGTTGTTGCAGATCCAGCTGTTGGTGCACCGAGAAACGGAACATTTTTTAGTGGGGAAGAAAAAAGAGAAAAGTACGATCATTTAGTCAATAATCATTAAATTAATATTGGGAGTGAATTCCTAATTTATTTAGTATCTGGTCGTGTCATAAACAGGATAATGTGCAGCGACTTGTCATTGAGGAGAAGAAGCTACGAAACACCATTCATTTCAGGTAACACTGTGTTGAAGCTTGAAACTGCGTTAGTTACTGAGCATTGAAATGGGTAGTAATTACCCGAACTGCATTAGTAATGCTAGTAATACGTTACTGAAACTCCATACTGTACACGTTACACCCACACTGCCTGGAACTCACCTTAACCCTGAACTAAAGGTAGCAATGCATAGTGTTGAACTACCTGTCGGCTCCCAGACCGTAGTCGAGGAAACGGGGGGGTTGACTCTCTGTCGTCTCCCAGGGCAGAAGCAACGCTTCGGGTTCAATAACCCATTTATCGGAAAAGACTGGAGAGAGGCGAGCTCTTCTTGGGAGGTCGTTGCATTTATTTAGCTCTTCTGTTTCGCAAGATAGATTCGCAAGATCACAGACCTTCCTTTTTCTGCTGCCTTGTTTTACTTCTAGAAAACATGTATCCCACTCGCTCGCTCTACCATACCCACGCACACATGCACGCGTCACGCCCCTCTCTTAAAGGGGTAGTGATCTCGTTCTGCATGACCCAAATGTCATAACAATAACGAAACATCTCGTGAATTTGTTGCAACTGCCTTTTGCCAGCGCTACCCTGACGCCTGTTTAGAGGTGAGGCGTGGGAGGAAGTAACTTCAATGGGATGTAGCTTAACCCCTGCCTGCCTGCCTGCAGGAGGGGTTGTGGTTGAAGCCAGAATGGGTAAAGCGTCGCCTGCGATGAGGACCGTTCCGCGTGAAGCCGGGAAGCGCCGCATTTGAGCCAGTGATGCCCTCTCGAGAGACTGAAGGCGTGCGTCAATTGTTTGCGTGAAGTAGCCCATTTCCATTAAGCCCGGAGGAACTTCCGTGTAGCCCGATTTCCTTGTCTTTTCCTCCCGCGTCCGGGTTGCGGGGCGGCCGGCTGACCCGCTAGCCGACTGGGGAACGCCGTCTGTAGCTTAATCCGCAAGACTGCGGAGCTGATGAATAATGCCTGGAGCTGGGACGAAGCCCTGCTGCTGCTTGCGCATTGACACCTGGAAGACAGCTGATAGAAAAGGGGAGAGCATATATAGAGGGATTAACAGGTGCGATAATTACGCTTGTGAATGGAGGGAAGTGATAGCTTTAGCTAAGGAGTGGCGCTCCCTGTCATCTAGTGGAGGGAGCGAGTATTGCCATGACGAGTGATAGTCTTCCTGCCTGAACTTGCACTGAGCTTCATATAGCTTACACATCTTCCGGCGCAGACTGAAAACTCATCTCTTTCGACTCCACTTCCAGCAATAGAATTACTAACAAAGCACGTATATACTAACAAAGGACTGGCTTATCTAAAGCCAGTTGAGTAGCATTTGAAATGTTTTAGCTCTATGAAACCTGATGTACTTTATGATTCTGTTTTCTTCAAGTTTGTATCTTGTTGGTCGAATGCACTTATTGTAAGTCGCTTTGGATAAAAGCGTCAGCTAAATGCAATGTAATGTAATAATTATGTATTTGTTAAAGTTTCACCTATTTTCTTTACAATTCTGTCATCAGATTATTTAATGAAGCTCAGCGCAAGTTCAACCAGGAAGACCGTCTTTACTCTTCATGTATTTTTATTTCCATGTTACTACCCTCTCTCCTCTCAATAAGTGACCGGGGGCGTCACTCTTCAGCTTAACCAATCACTTCGCTCTATTCCCAAGAGCATATCATAACGCTCTGTCAAACCTTTTAAATCTGCGCTTTCCCCTCTGACAGCTGTCATTTCAGGTGACTCTACGCAACCCTCCTCCACCCCTTTTCACCTCCTGTCCCGGTGAATCCAGGGTCAAGCTAAACCACTCCTCTTCAGACCGACACCAACTATCCATTCACCACCACCAGTGTCTAAACCCCAGGGGGGTTTCATCGGATCGGCTCTACCCTCCCGAATGATACTTCCTGCACAAAGGGGCCTAATCGCCAAAATTACCATTACATTCATTTGTGCATCTGCGCAATAAATATGTATTATTACATCAAAACCGTCTCTCCTGATTGAAATACCATTTGTTAAAATATTGTTGTTTCTTTTGATGTGAAATATTATGTATTTCATTTAAATAAAAAGCAATGTTAGTTTTGTTCACAATTTGTTTAGTTAGTTTACCTTATTTTTTCTCCAAAAGTACAGTTAAAAGACCGGATCGATAAGCGGTATCGATAAAAGTAGTAGCACTGTTTAAACCTTAACGATACCCATCCCTAAAATGTAGCGTATCTTATGTAAAATCAACCCACTGGTTATGGCTTATTGGCCATGAATGCCAGTTTAACTCCTAAAACTAGAGGCTTGCATGCCAGCTAATGTCAGAGTTGTTGAAACTAGATGTGATTTCTTTTTTTTAGACATTTATTTTCTCCAGCAGTGAGTGTCTGCAGTCAAAGTACACCAGTAATGAAAGACACCTGACCATGCAGGTAAGTTTACAAAATATTCGTATGGTGTGTAGCTGGGTGATTAGAAATGTTTTCAAAATAAACCATTTTGCAATATTGCAACATTTCAGTCATATTGAAGTCAAGATTCCGAAATGAGTCCATAGTATGGTGGCTGAAAAATGTTTGAGTCAATCACTTGCTCGTCACTTCCACTATGATGGACATTCTCTTTCCGGTTTTATTTTCTAGTTTGTAAAAGTGTTTAACCTGTTAAACCCCGAGCCTGTTTTTCAGGTTTCAGGCTCGAAAATGACATTCCCAGAACAAATGACTATAACTTCACTTCTAAAAGGTTTATATGAATAATTGTTGTTATCAAAGCAAGGTTACATCTGTGAGTTGGATGTAGAAGTGTCAGAATCAATATATAGATTGTTCTGTGTCAGAGTAAATTCAGATGGAACATAGCAAAAACATGTAAATTCCTGTCTCCGCCTAAAGAAAAACCCATTACTGATAGTGAAGACCAACCTTGAATGATGGGTTAGTAGCCTAAAAGCTTTAGGAATCCAAAGTATAACATCTAATAAGTACCCTGTATCAAGATTGAGGCAACAAAAGTGACATTTGACCTTTTTAGAGAGGTTTATGAAAATAAAGTCCAGGCGGAATAAGCTTTGGGCACATTTGGTTCCATCAGTGCCATTAGACCTTTTTCAGGTACCAGACTATAAAAATCATTGTATTACATTGAATCATCACTATAGGTATTCATTCCACTCAAAAAAAAAAAATTCTTAAAAAAAAATTAAGTGTGTGTGTGTGTGTGTGTGTGTGTGTGTGTGTGTGTGTGTGTGTGTGTGTGTGTGTGTGTGTGTGTGTGTGTGTGTGTGTGTGTGTGTGTGTGTGTGTGTGTGTGTGTGTGTGTGTGTGTGTGTGTGTGTGTGTGTGTGTGTGTGTGTGTGTGTGTGTGTGTGTGTGTGTGTGTGTGTGTGTGTGTGTGTGTGTGTGTGTGTGTGTGTGTGTGTGGTGTGTGTGTGTGTGTGTGTGTGTGTGTGTGTGTGCTGTGTGTGTGTGTGCTGTGGTGTGGCGCTGTGTGGGTATGTGTTAGGGCTGTGCATCTTCACTGGTCTCACGATTCGATTTCGATTATCCTGTCAACGATTCGATTCGGTTCGATATCACGATTCATACCAATGCGTTGCATCCTCAATTTTCTATATTACTGCACATAATAATAATAATAACTGAGATTTCTATAGCGCCTTTCAAGGGACCCAAGGCCCACATGGCTTATTTTTCATCAATGCATACATGCAGTAAATACATATGAACTATCTTTTTATTATTTAGAAAGTGCTTCAGAAATCAATAACATAAATGTCTTGACATTAATTTATAAACCAAAATAAATGAATTGTATAGGTCTAGCCTCCGTGTGTGAAGTTGTTCCATCCTCAAAAACAAAAAGCTAATGCTTCTGCAGTTGAGCTGCAGCTTCTAGCAACGGCCTTCTGTTAAGAAAGGACACGGAATGTCCTGAATGTGGCATCACACACAGGACCTGAGTCTGAACACAGCAGACAACAGGAGTATTTACAACAGCATATAACAACTAAAATACTGCATTTGGGTGCACACTTACATTCTCTGTCTTACTGTTACATAAATCCCATGAATGCATGAGATTAAATTAGCTTCATTATCTCTCAGTGATTAAGTGAATAATAAAGTTTCTATCGGGTCACTCTCAGCCTGTCACTCATTATTTTCAGGGAGAGGGCGGGGCTTGGAGGAACGGAGAGGAGACGGTGATCGCGGAAGCTTTTTTCCTCCTGCCTTCACAAACTTTACACACGTATATATCGTCTGAAAATTGCTAGAGGACATTCATACTCTGCTATCCAAGACTTAATTAAATCCACCAAAAACCTGACATGATTGTAACGCGATTATTTTTGAAAAACATAAATCCCTGTGTCTCTGAGCCGCAGCGACACGGAGTGATTCAGAGCGGGTCATCCTGCTGTTGGTTCTGGACTGGTGTTCTTGTGTTGGTGAATAAAGCAGACTGCTCCGTGTTCGGTGTTGCTGTGCCGCTGTCACGTTTGTTCCCTGATCTCTGCGTCACAGACCGATTTGATATTAAAGTGACAGAAAAAACTTTATAGTAAAGCCGCGGCCGGAAAATCAGGAAGCAACGTTACTACTCTATAACCGATTATCTTCTGTCACTGCATCGAGACCGAATCGTCCACGTCCGCATCGCATCGTAGAAACGATTATTTTCAACACCCCTAGTATGTGTAGGTGTGTATGTGTAAGTGTAGCTGTGTGTGTATGTAACTGTACCAACGCACTATACAATAAAACTACACTGTAGGTCATTGTGTGTAGGTGTACTTGCACAATAAAAAAAACGGAAACATAGGTAACATTTGACTCCAACTGGGGCAGATTTATTTCAAACATTTTACCAACACACAATAGGCATGTAAAAACAAACATTTTACAATAAAACCACACTGTAGGTTTGTAAAAACAACAATATTTTACCAACACACTTTACAATAAAATCACACTAGGTATATAAAAACAAGTATTTTTTTTTTTAAATAAACACTCGCAAAATGTTATACCTACCTGAACTTTATACCTACCTGAATGTTCCAGTATTTAGGTCATGCCACTCCCTGAAACAGTTCTTTTTGACAGTGAAGCACAGAGGGACCTGGCACTTCCTGCAGTACACAGGTGTCTTCACCCTTTTGAGTCCAGCATCTAGGCACCTCCTGCAGTTCTTCCTGACCTTGGTGGCATCTTCCCCATAATACTCGGGCATGCATGTGGGTGGTGGAAGAGGGGGTGGTGGAGGTGCAGGGCCTTCAGCAGGGCCTTCAGCAAACTCCAACAATTCTGCAGCAAGCTGCTCCCTGAAAGTCTTCTGGGTGTGTGGCTTTGTCCTGCTGGGGTCACACCTCATCTAACAAATGTGGAAAAACAAAGAGATTAGATTAATTCACTAGCTTATACTTATAGGATAATATTGGACTATAAATGAATAATATTACACATGTATACATGTATATTTATTCACTGGCCATACATTTAGAAAATGTAACTCCAAAAAGACAAGTAACACTATTTAGCATTTTGCCTAATCATTCCTGTAGCTTCTTGGCTAAGCTAGCACTGTGACGCAGTTCCACAAACCCACATATGTAATATATAAAAACAGAGAGATTACATACCTTTCCCGTGGTGGAAGTTCAACATCCGAGTCACTACTGTCCGGATCCAGGTCTGGCTGGAGGAGATCTTCATCATCCGACGAAGAGTCATCTGGTATGATCATAGCTATCGTCAGCTAGCATCTCTTGCAGCTGCTCTGTGGTGAAGCTCTCCCTTCTGGCTGCGTAATGCGTAATGGAGCCGGAGCAGGCGTAGTTTATACTATGCAGGATCATATCTTTGGAACCCATTGGTCGATTTGGGTGATTGACACCTTTTCTGAACCGTTAGAGCCAATAGAATCGAGTGACAGTTAGTAAGTCCCGCTAAACACTTACGTCAAGTAGAGAGAGGTTTGCGTAAAGAGCATGTGAGACAGCATTAGCTCCGGACTGCGAAACGTTATACCTACTCTGCTGCCATGAATGTAATGATAGATTATCAGGAACAATTCTAAAGTGACTAAGAGACATTGGATTAACCTTAAGCAGCGTTTGTATTCCCTTGAACACAAGCTTTGATCACAAAACAGCAACGGTAAGACATAATTATTGTTATGGTTTTGAAAACTGCTGTTTTTTTTTCTTCTCTGTTCTGGCTGCTAGCTCAGTCAGTTTGTGTCCTACAGTGATGATACTTATAACAAAAATAATCTGTGGAGTATCAGCTTTCAGATGATATGTAGTTTGTGCAGAAAATATTAAGTTGTAAAGATCGTTTTTGCTAGTTAGCACCGGAAGTAGCGTCTGCCCGTTTTAGCTAAGGGCTAATGCTAACGCTTCTTGTGAGATTTGTGTTTTGTTTCTGTAAAAATGGTTCGTATTGTCAGTTAGCTGAGATTCTTCTCGTTAATCTGGTATAACACATTAATAGGTTTTTAAATATTAAGATGCCCTGTGGCACAGTGTTGTGAAAGAAAAAACCAGGGTCCCCGTCGGCGGGGACCTTCGGGCTTAACAGGTAAAACAAATGTTAAAGTGTTTCGGGACTTGTTAATTTTTTATTGTTAATGTTAAATGATTATGTCCTTGGTAAAAGTGTTTTGCTAATGTAATTTTGTTTTATAACATTTTAAATTTGTCTCAAGCTTTGTTAAAGTGTTTCACACTTTGTAATTTTTGTTTGCCCTTCCCAGCCACCGTACCTTAGTCAATAACATTAAAACCAATGTACAATTATGAAGGAAAAAAACATTTCAATTACATTTTGTACTTTGTACTTGTAACAAATGTTCCTGTCAAATAACAGTAAAGTGCTGGCAGCACAGACGCCTGTACTTTACTGTATATATACTACAGTACTCATACCGTGATTTTACAGCCTCTTACTGTAAACATAAAATACAGTATACTGCTGTAATTTTTCAATTAACAGTAAAATACTGGCAGCAGAGACGCCAGCAATATACTGAAATTCTACAGTATTCATACTGTTGAACAATTTCAGTTTATTACTGTAACAAAATTAATAATTCACAGTAAAATTCTGGTTAGGGGGTTGCCAGTAGATTACTTGATTGACAATACAACAACTCAATTTAGCATTTGAGAATATCTAAAACGTCATTATTAATTAATCAACATAAAATATGTATTGTTCTGTGGGTTACAGACATCTGCTTAAAATATGCATTATTATGAAAATTATGCAAAATAATCAATAAACAATTTAGAAAGGATTTAATGCAAACACACTTTTATTTAAAAAGGCAGTGTCAACATAAATACAGCTACTGTAAAAAAATAAAACATCAGTAAGAACATTTTTGAACAAATGCATTATAAGCAACATTTAGAAAACAAACTGTACTATTAAACATTGTTTAAATGTGCATTAAGACAATTTTTTTAAATATACATCAGTAAGAACATTTTTTAAACAACCTGATCTCACCAAAATGCGTGACTCCGCCACAACTCCTTAACACCGCATTGCGTGGTGGAGTCACGAACTTTGCTACATTTACGTGTCTGCACCATGCAAACAACCCCAATGTAAAGTGAATGAGGCTCCTTTGTCGTTGTACACACACGCATTTCTACAACGTCCAGCAGTGAGCTTTTATTCTATAAAATGTTTTTAAAATCTACTTTATAGCTTGTAGTAACTCACGGGAGGCTTCTTTTATTTTATTTGTATTCATAATAATTTGTATTTTTCGTCAGAATGTATTATGGCAACCCTGTCTCCTAAAAATTACGGTCCCACAGAACTAAACTGCATTCTCAATTACGTTTAGCTAGAAACATATTTTCTCCCACGTTACGTTTGTTATGAACGTATCTCAAATACATATCTTTGCCATTTATTGTCTTGCTTATAATAATGATAATAGTCATTTATAAATATCATTTTCGAGCACGCATTTGAAATCAGTAGGCGAGGCTGTAATTTCGCCAGCCGTTACTATCATGAGCGAGGCAGAAAATAATAGTTTTAACATGCCAAAAAGCTGCTGTGTAATTGATTGCACCTCAAACATTAAAACAAATCCAGAGTTACGTGTTTCTGTACTTCCTCTAAGAAGAAAGGACAGTAACAGAAGAGCTCTGTGATGCCAGATGTGGTGTTGTTAATGCGAAAAAATTCAGTTTAGGATGGCCGAAGACACTACACTACCCATAATCCCTGTGAGGGAATAATTTTGGCTTTACTTAAAGGGGACCTATCATGCAAAATGCACCTTTGTACGTCTTTTATACATGAATATGTGTCCTCGGTGTTCCAGGGAACTCACCAAGTGTCAGAAAACACAACCCTCTCTATTTTCCTCCTTCGCCAAATCTCTAAAAAAGGGGCTGCAACGGATCTGAAAAAAACGGATCCACATTCCAATACTTTTCTACGTCACAAAGAAGTGCTCCGCTTATTGGTCAACTCTCCACATATCAGGGGAATGAGCCACGGCCACGTGCATTGCCAAACCTCTCATTCGCATATAAGCTATCGGCAGGCTAAATAATCAACACCCCAGTCACATCTGTGTTTTTGCCTGCTCTTGCCAGGATGTCTAAGCCAGTTAAACGTTGTGCTGTTGTTGGCTGCAAGACTCGGGACAGGGGACTGCATGCAATGCCATCAGTGGAAAAAGAAATGAATCTGTGGCTAGACTTCATTTACAAGGGACATGTGCCAGAAGACCACGGAAGATTTCTGTTTGTGTGTTCCAAACATTTTACCACGGACATGTTTATTAACTTCTCTCAAGTCCAACACGGATATGCCTCCAAACTAATGCTAAACCCGGGATCAATACCAACCATCCGGGACCAGGCCAGTGAGGACACATCCAATTTTGAAGCTGTAAGTTTTTATTTAGCGGTGTTTTTCCTGATAAAGCTATCTCTAGCTTGTAGCATGTAGCATGTAGCTTCGCCGCATCAATGTCGCCTCAAACCCAAATAGTAATCGGTTAGGTGTTTATATATTTTTGTAGCATTTTATTTTGTACGCTCCGCAGTCTTTGCTTTGTCATTTGAATTATCAGGCATTTGCTAACATGTTCAGACATACTGCCGTAATGGCGATCTGTGTGAAGGCTGTAAAGCCACGCCCTAGGCGATAACACAAGTATTTATTCTCCTATTTATTAGTATTTTGTATCCTCTACAATCATATTGAGTAAGTTATAATAACAAACGTAATCTTCTGTAGGCAAGTGCCGTTTTTTCCAGCGTTATATGTAAACGCTTTTGTGATTGTAGTCTGTAAGAACGATCAGATATCATCGATCTGTAAGCTAAGCTACGCTACGCTACGCTACGCTACGCTACGCTAATGAGACATGCCGTGTTTTGCAGCGTTATATGTAAAAGCTTTTGTGTGTTTACTTGTTTGCGCACATGAATATAAATGGGGGTGTGTTAGGATACAACACTGTATGTATGCGAGGGGACACACACACCACGAGTAAAACTGAGCTAAAGCCCCGTTGGTCTGTTGTTGTTGACAAGGCCTTACCTCTAGCAACAGGCTAATTAGTGGCTAGCACTCATTACAGTCAGTCTACTGAGCTCAGCCCCTCTCCAACACATCACCTGCATTGAGTCAGAAACACAGCATGCACGTTACGGTTCAAAAGTAACTCAGATTGGAAAAGGCTAAGCAAAGAGCTTTGCTAAATAGAGAGCTTTGCTAAGAAGTTTCAGTTTTTTACATGCATATACTAATCTAAACCACATTTTTTGTTGTGCTTTTTTTACCATTGCACAGCCCTACGTGGCCAACTTGATGGACCTCATCTTCGACCAAGTCTTTGTGGACCCTGCACCATTATGAGCGACCTGACAGGGAGGAGGTCATCGCCGGGTATGCTCCACGGTTCAATTTGGCTGCTGTCTGAACCCAACATCGACATTTCACGGATCAGGAAACTCCCTGCGTATCCTGAGGACAACGCAGGCCGGAATCACCACTCTGATCCTGCGTCCAAGGAAGCCCCAGCACCAGCTCACAAAGCTTCTGTAAAAATATTTAGTGTCATTTATACAAAATACAAGTAGGCTACATTTCGTTTTTTTAACCGTTGATTTTGACAATAAAGTTCCAAGTTGATATCAAAATGTGTCGTGATTATTCATGTGTGGATGGGTAAAGAATATTCTGATTTCAAAAGCATAAGGTTGTGTGTGTGGACCTTTTTGTCGTACACATGGGTGTGTTATGCCATTGCTGTGTAGTATATAATAGTACAATGACAGAATGAAAGATTGCATAAAGCCATATACACCAGTATTTATTTCCATGAACAATATTAGCATTCGTTTTACAATTTCAGTCAAAACAAACAAACCACTCACTGCTCTATTTGTCTCAACTGTAGTCCACCATGTTCAGCTCTGTACATATTCAACGCATTCTGCAGGGAGAACACATTTAGGCACACAGGCTCCAATCCAGGATGGTCCACCATACAGGTTACAGAGTCCTCAAGTTCCTTCATCCGTCTTGACACATTGTGATAAACATATATTGAATGACATGTGAAAAATGTATTTAAACAGACAACTTAGTAAAGCTATCAAAAATGTTACCTGTGGTATCTCCATGCAGCACACATTCTCCGTTCAGAAGGCATCGTGGCGCAATTTGCACAAAGAAGTCAATAACTGAGCTTTTAAAAACACATGAAACTACACACATTGCTGACAACTGAGGTGTTGTTGGAGTTATACTTTTTATCATCCTAAGTTATTCAACTTTCCAACGGTTGTTGCAGGATGTTGGAAGAAAAGGACTGTAAACTATTAATAAACGCAATGAGGCCATTGTATATATGCTGAAAATATGAATGTCTCCCTTTATAAATATATATATATATATCGCTGTTTTTGCGTTACAAACTGTACACATTGCATTCTTGCTAATTAGCCAAAATATGAACGGAATAAGGAGCAAGCATCGTAACAGAGTAAAATAAATAGGGACAACAGCTTGTCAGCTAACCATTCAGAAACGTCCTGCTGCAACCGAGATGTTTGCACCTCCACCAAAACCTCCGCTGCTTCAGGGTCAGTTTCTGGATCAAATTGATAATATGCTTGAACACATGCATTGCTCTGAGATGACATGTTTATTCGACACTCGTAATCACAGCAAGCATGGTAACATGACTCTCGCCGGCTCATGCCTGCTCTTCTGCAGGGGGGCGTGGTCAGCTGCTGCTCAGAATTTTCAAAGACGGGCTTGGAATAAAGCGAAAATGAGCGAAACGAGGCATGTCTAAAAAATGATCTGTTTGGTATTTTGAAAAATAAAATGTATAAATATACCTTATATACAGATGTAGCACTCCAGATCAGACTCAAATGGGTGTGTCCCAGTCAAAAGCCCAGCGGATGCCAGTGGCTGGGGGTGTTGCCAAATTGCTAGAGGGCGTTGCCCAATTTCCCCATTTGTTCAATTACAGGATTTAACCATGAGATGGCGCTTCATTCACAAAATACACAATGGGTGTTGTAGAAACATCAATATTTTAGATCAAATAAAGTATATAGTTTGCTTTATGCAGTATATTTCCTGTAATATTGTACAGTAGATTGAAGTAAATCAACTTATACATTAAGATAAGATAAGATGGACCTTTATTAATCCCGTGGGGAAATTCAGTAGTTCAAACAGCAACAGGGTGAGAGTGAAAAACAGGACAGCACAGATTCACACAGATTAATAAAATCAAAAATAAGATGAGCGATAAAAAATAATAATAATAATGAGAAACTATGAAATAAGAAATGAATAAAACTAAAATGTAATTATCATATCATATATTATAATGTATTGTATTATTAAGTAATATCATTATAGCAGATGCCACATTGAATGGATGAACACATGTATGCATCAATAATTACAACAGAGTATTTCTAAATACAAGTTGTAAAAATACTTATATGTATTTAATATTAACCCTTTGGAGTCGACCGTCACGCCGGCGTGATCAGATCACATGACCTGTTCAAGCCGGTGCCGCATAAAAACAACAGTCCGGACAACATTGCCGTGTGTTTCTGTCGAAAGTACTGGCTTGAAACTACTGTATATCCCAGTCTTTGATTCATGCAAAAAGACCCAGTAAACACGGAGATACGGTGATATAAAGTTAATACATTTCAAAAGTATGAAATATGGAAGCACATATTTGAATATCTTCGCCATATTTGATCATTTTACGAAACGGAAAATACTGGAAACTGTAGATCCTGCTCAACAGGATGTATATGTGTATTTATGTCGAAAGTACTGGCTCGAAACTATATGCCAGTCTTTGTTTCATGCAAAAATACCCAATAAACACGGACATACGATGATATAAAGTTAATACAGATATATTTCAGAAGTATGAATAATGGAAGCACATATTTTAATATTTTCGCCGTATTTTATCATTTTACGAAACGGAAAATACTGGAAACTGTAGATTCTGCTCAACAGGATGTATTTACCAGGAAGGGGTGAGGTAATCAGGTAAACGGAGTGATACGAAACGAGACGAAAAGAGACGATGAGGGACGGCGGGAACCGAAGAGAGACGGCGGGAAATGGAGAGAGACGAAGATATACGAAGACAGGCGGCGGGAGACGAAGAGAGGCTGCGGGAGACTGCGATTGAAGTAAAGTGACAGACAAACATTGAAAATGTAGATATAGTTAGATAGATTTAGAGTTTTGAAGACTCAACTATGATGAAGAGAACTCTGAACGTGAGTCAAGCTTTAAGCTTGTTTTTTGACATGGAGGAGGAGGAATCTGTGATGTTGCCCTCTGTGTCGTAGTTGACAGAAAAAACAGATTTTTGTACATAATGTGTATATATATATATATTTGTATTATATTTATAATAACACTTTTGCCTTATCAGAATGAAATCCCATGCTACCTCAATCAAACTTTCACATTATCATAGTCACATCCCATGTATATATTTCCAGCTTTTAAATGGTTTCGTTGTGTATGTTTGTGTTGTGAAAAATAAAATCATTTTCAAAATCTGTTTTTACGTTTTTGTTGTGATTTTGGGTCCAAAATGTTCATATAGTAGAAGATCACCTACATCCAAACGAAATAAATATAATTAATTATGATGAATACGTTAAGTCTTGTTCATTGTTTTTCACTTTTATTAAATGTTTGATATTTCCGGTGGAAATGGTGGACTTCTCCATTCTCATTTTGCTCTCATGCGAAATCTACTAAATCAAAGTATGTCATGTATATTTAGTTTTTCTCCCTCTCTCTCTGTGTGCGGGGGATCACAGGAGGGGGGAGAGCTGTGGAATGTGACTCCACACATTCCGATGGCCAATTAGTTTTAAACAAAGGGTCCCCAACATACATAGGACACATGGGGGGGTTGGGGCTGGAGAACGGTATGAACCCACCAGGGCTGTTTCCTCAGAACGAGAGGAAAGTTTTTACCAGGAAAGCTTTTTTAAGGGACAGCATCGCCCTGAGATCTATGCTGCTAATATGTTCATGGCCATAACGCCATTTGTAACATATAGGAGAATGGTGAAAATAACCAACTGGACTGGGACCAATGGGAAAATGCCTCTTCCCCTCAATGTGAAGCAACAGATTGAGTCTTATGTTTCCAATCGGTTCCCAAATCTGAACATTGACCAGTGGCATAAGATCAGGAGCCGGGTAAACGAGAGACTGAGGAGCCCCAGAAAAACAGATCCCGAAATCGCTCGTCCTGGTTTCCGCAGCAGATAGGCCTACAGCATGTGTCTGTTACTGTATGTCAGTTATTTTAAATAAAATGGTGAAAACTGAACTTGAAAATTGTTTCCTCTTTTTATTTTCTTTATTATTTTCGGGATGGGGAGACGTGTGTGATTAAAAATTCATTCGCAGAAATGTAAAGTGATCTAACTACGGGAAGAGCCGTGTAAATGGGTGGCCATATGCATTTGAAAAGCAATATAAATCACACAGTTATTATGCAATAGGCTATAAAAGCACCACCGATTACCTTTCTCCAATTCAAACTCTTGACGGGAAAAAAGAAAGGTGTAAATGGTTGGGCTATACTGTACTGTATACATACAAAAGCCATTCAATATATAGTATTCGTTTATTAGAGTCGGCTTGACTCGGTTTGCATTCATAAAGAATGCACAAATGTGTTTAATCGTTAATGTCATAGTATTCGTTTATTAGTCCCCGAGGGGAAATGGGTAGCAACACATCACAGAGGCATTTAAAAAGTGAAGAACATTCAAGTTAAACAATACTAAGTAAACAATTAACACAGTAAATTATGTGGATTAAATCACATTTATTTCGTTAAAAATAAACGAAATGACTCGGTTTGCATTCATAAAGAATGCACACACGTGTTTAATCGTTCATGTCAGATATGTAGGCCTACTAAGTAAATAGCCTTAGTTCCTGCTCAAGATTAGATTAAACTTTATTGTTATTGCACAGATTACAGGTACTGAGACAACGAAATGCAGTTTAGCTTCTAACCAGGTGCAACAAGCAGTAAAGTGAAAAGTAATGTTCACAATCTACAGAATAAAATATATAATGAATTGAATGATGAATAAACAGTGAGGGGTATGAATACACTAGATATCAGCTGTGAGCAGTATGCACAGTGTGTTAATCGTTAATGTCAGATATGTACTAAGTAAATAGCCTACATTAATTTCATGATGGATTAAACCACATTTATTTCGTTAAAAATAAACAAAATGATTAAATGTAGGGTGAATTGCCCTAATGTGGAACATTTTTGCATTTCAGACTTCGGGAATATATTGCGACATGAAGCCGATACAATAAATCAAAATCCAGTAACATTCTGAAATCCCCAGGATGTGTCCTAATCAAACCAAAAGAGAACATGCAGATATTAAACTCATAAAAGAAATGGTAGACATATTAGTACTCTTAGTGCCAAGTTGTCTCAGACAATCTGTTTTCCTAATGTGGGACAGTTCTGTGCAAAATGTGGGACACTGAAAAGTCCTATATTAAAAAGCCTCAGTCACCTTCATTCATGTAATAAAGAAATCTCAGGCCAGTAACACTCAAAGCTACAGTAAATGTGCAATACCATGCTATGTTACTATTTATAATGTTATTGTTGTTACAACAGAAGATGTTTTTATTTAAATTGAAGTTAAATGCATCAATCTGGTGCACTGAGGGCAAAATTAGTAGATTTGTGGATACGGCTCTCAACACTCATATGAAACAGAACTGTTCTTACAACGTGTGTTGGAAGGTATTAAATTACTATGCATATGTTATTGTGTAAACACACAGCTGATCACCTGAGAGCTGCCGTTTCATTCAGAGCGTTTAAAAAAAACGACGGTCTGATTTCAACAACTCAATGTGTGATTATTATAGCAGTAATATTAGACACTAATAATACAGTACACTATTAACACTGTACATATTATTGTTTGCCCGTGGGATTAGGATGATCGGTAGAGAGCTGCTGCATTTTCCTCCGTCGGATGTGATATAAAAACAAAGCGATTATTGTCGTTGTTGTAAACTCACGTGGATTAAATGTAGTGCATTCATTTCAACTCGCGAACATATGATACATTAAATGATCGCGAGGATCACGATCGAACATCGTTTGTTTGACCCTGGATGCATTTCCTGATCTAAAAATATAGCGATGGGTTTGTACTTACGCCAACGTGAATTAAACATTATTTTGTTAAATAAAAACATGGTGATGTTTAGTAAATGATTACATGTCTCTTATTTAGCACAGAATATGATCCTATCCGTGACATATATGGATCTTAACAAATATCCGCTATATCAGATCCCTGTAGATCAGCTGTTTATTTCACATGAGTTCCAGTGTGGCAGCTTTTCACGGCTCCCCCTGGTGGATCCATGATCCATTGCTGCTGGTTTCATTATAATTAAATGTATTTATCAAGGGGGCGTTTCAAGTCCTGCGGGGGGGTTTTCCTTTTCAGCAGGGGCCCACCCCGTGCAGATCACGGACCCGCCCGGGGAGGCGTCTGAAACGAAGCGCTACATCTGTAGGTATGGTCATACACTATCATTTAAATATAGCATGATAGGTCTCCTTTAAGATATTTGACCTTTCGGCCTGTTGACGTTTACGACGAAGCCGAAGTCTGTTATCTGTCTTAAGGAATGGGAAGTCTCAGCTATTGCTGCCATTATCAGTTTTATGACCGGTCAACTCTCGGTCACAAGAGCCATAGAGTCAGATAAAGTGATTCAGTGCATCCAGGTGTTCACAGATGCCTTCCCCAATATGTGGGTTGACTCCCTGTAAACTGGTTAAAAGGTCTGTCAAGATGAGAGGCTGATTCAGATTTGACATGGCAAACCACCCGTGCAGTCAGAACCTTTGACTGTGTGACTTGTGATGTGAATTTCTCCGGCCGATGCTTGTATTAAATCTCAGTGTTTGACATCAGAACTCCTGCTCGTCCTGTGTCTCCTTCATGAGTCGGTGACTCCCAAAGCATTGCTGCACAGAAGTTTCCTCCACAAATTGGCGTTGTCGGCAGGATACCAACATATCTTCAGAGACTGGTAAGTGTAATTTCAAATCCACATTTGGACATTGCCTTACCAGAATCTCTGATTGACGGTATCCTAAAATTATCTGTGAAGATGAACGGCTGTATTTCGTTTTGGTTAATGAACATTTGGGGATAAAAAAAAAACAGGGAATCAGTGTCTGGGGACTCAGTCCTGGCTGATTTGTGTGCTGCTCAGGACGGAAGTGCCATACAAGCACGCACAGCTCATGTTCAGAGTGACCTTAAAGAAAGGCATCAGTAAAGTGGAACTTCTGTTTAAAAGCAATGTAAAGATTTGTATTGAACAAATCGCCGAATTCTGGGGGTTTCAGCGGCCAAACACAGCAGTTAAAAATAAGCAGCCAGAGATATTTCCCTCCATTGCCTCTGTGAGCACGGCTCCAGCAGCAGCCGGGGGTGTGTGTGTAAATACCTCCCTGCGTTTGGGTGGCTGCAGCCATGCAGCTGAGAGGAAGAAAGTCACAGCCTTTTTGTCTATAAGCTTTAACTCACACCACCGCCATCTCTATTAAAAATGAGATGGTCTAAAAGCACCCGTTGTTTGCGACCGTCTTCTGCATTGCTGGTAAGGCTGGGGCAGCACGAGGTGCGTGCATCACATGATGCGCCACAGCTCTCTACTCTGCTGGAGGAACATTTCCTACGTTGCTTGGAAGCATTGCCTACGTTGCTGGATTCAGCTGGTGGCAGTCCGGGGTGCATACATAAAATGATAGGCTAATTGATCACAGGTGGGCAGTGGCAAGCAAGCGTAGAATCAAAACTGTGTTTCACCGTTGGGGTGAACTCAATGGCGGGTGTATAGGCTGGTCGTGTAGGACTACAGTTAACTGTTCTGTTTTTGGCGAGAAAGGGTAGCGGAAAAAAGTCTATGTTCTCCTGGTCGGGGGAGCATAGCGCCACTAGAATATAGTAGTGGTTGTCGCAAGAGGATAAGCTAGTTATCGCTTTTGGGCGGTCTTCAGGCACGATCGATCTTAGCACTTGTACAAGGGTGGATGCGCGAGTCAAGGTGCTCCATTTCTATAATTCCCTACCCCCTCTGAAACCTCTTAATTCGGACTAAATTGAGCTGAATGAACTTTGCTGTCACGCTGGTATTTATTGCGAGTTCTTGTTTGTCCAAATTGCAGTGTTGATTTTCTTGTACTAACCATAAAAATGGGTAATCATGAATCAGAAGGGGGTATCATGCACCCCCCTGAAATCTACTTCTAATCAGCTTCTCTAGATTGGAAAAATTGTGTAGAAAACGATTAGCTATGTTAAAAAGTTGGCAAATTGTCCCACGTATATTTTTTTCCCAAATTAGTGTTTATTTACCCTAAAAATCGAGTTTCACTCTTTTTGCACCTTTCACTATATCTCAGCCATTATTGCAGATAACTGAACAAATAAGGTATCCAGATCCATGTTTTGAGGGTCAAGGAACACAATAAAACTATTCTTAAAGTGATCACATGTGTCTGTGGCATGCTATTATGCTAATAGTGCCGCCATTACAAGAAAATAGCATTTCAGTCTTGTACCAAGAAGGGTGTATTTTGCACCGACACAGACATATTCTTATAATCAGTGTTTCCTAAGTGGAAAAAGTATGTAGAAAATGATGAGCTATGTTAAAATGTTGTCTGGATGTCCCACATGTATTTTTTATGCAAATTAGTGTCACCATTACCAAAAACGAATTTTCACACTTTTCACTCTATCTCAGCCAATATTGCAGATACATTAACAAATAATGTGTCTAGACCATAGACTGTATATATAAATGGACGTAGGGTCCGTGACGTCACCCATAGGATTCTGCAGAGTTGCCGTGAAGCCCTTAGTAGGCGGAGTCGGCCACTAACGGCTCAACAGTGACGTCAGAGTTCAACTCCCGCCTTCTCCAGCCTGCTCCAAATAAGGGCAAAGAGGCGGAGCCGAGGCGGGACCTGCTGCCACCGAGCTGGAAGTTCCAGAGCTAGCTGAAGCTACCAAGCTAAGCTAACATGCTCCCCATCTGCACACTGCCGTCGCATTTTACGTTTCTAAGGTAAGCGGCCATGAAACTATTCAGCAAAACTATAAATAATAGTCTAAGTTATTGAGTTTTTAGCATAATACTTCAGAATCTTAAAACCCCTTAACGTTTATATGCAATTGTGCTAAATTCAACTCTGGAATCAAGCAAATATTAATATGTTTGCATGACATTAGTTATTTATATTTTGATATCACTTAACCATACGTTTAATACATTTAAGTCAAGCTAAGGTACATGTGATGGTAGCTAGTTAGTGCTCTTACCTGTGAGGCCAACAGCATAATAACCAGACTATCATTAAAAATAAGTACCAGTTCTAGATCCTTGACTTTAGACAAACAATTCAAAAGACAAAATGTATTTAAAGACCAATCTTTATTTGAATGTGCCTCTTAACCTGAGATATTAGTTATACAGTAATAGTATTGACAATCTAAAAAAACTGAGCAACTCAACAGTCAACTTTATGTTTCTTATTGTCTAAAGCATTTATTATTTTCATTTCCCCCCCTCTCATATTCAGTGTGGACGGATTGAGACAGCATGGTGTCCAGAGAGCTGCAGAGACTTCAGGGAGAAACCTCCGTGTGATGGACGTCCTGTCTGTTGGTTTGGAGAGAACTGAGGGTCTTTCCTCAGCGAGGAGGACCAGGCCTGATGGAGGAGTCCATGCTGGGCAAAGCTGATACCAACTGCACAGGCCTAGTCTGTCACGTTATTTGACTAAATGTGTTTACTTATACATTTAATAGGTTTACACCTTCTGTCCATATGTGCTTTTTATTTAAAACATTTGATTAACTTTTGGTTCACATTTCAATAAATTGTATTTGTATTTGCACTCCTTTTGTCCGTTATTCTTACTGAAAATGTTAGATTACACATTCACATCTGACTGAAGATTGGCCCCATTTATTTGTGACGTTGCAAACTCTGCGGTACAAGGCACAAGCGATGTGAAGCTCATAAGTGAGGCAAATAGAAATAATCAGCGGATGGAGTGTAGATGTGGAAATAGGTGCATTCGATCAGCTGACTGTTTTTACAATAAAAGTAGTTTATAGTGAATGTCCTGTACTGGTCTTAACATCTCATAGCATCAGCTTTTATTGTTCCTCTTGGATGTTCTTCTTGACCCTCAGAGAAGGAGAACATGTCGTGTCTTTCAGGCATGTCCTTTCCTAACAAAAATGACAGGAAACATAAAACATATTATTGCAGAACAAGTGTGTTATTTATGAAAGTGGTGTGTTTGTGTGTTTAGGGGCTGTAGATATCATTATTTTGTAATTGTAATGTTTTTTTTTTATTTAAACAATGAGCTACAAAGACAATCAGATTATGAATGAACAGTATGAAGTTCATCAACATTGAAATATATGTTATTATCAAAATAATATTTAACTGTTATCAAAACGTAGTGCAACTGTAGAAGCTTGCTCTGTTGTCTCACTGAAAGAATAACTTTTACCACGTTTTTTACAGACAATATTGAGAGATAAATCTTTGCCTTCAATACATTACATTAGAAAGCTGACAAAGTCATATTGCTAAATATCTAAATGTAACTTTTCGCATGGAAAAACCCCTCAACTTAACTGATGTGTAGGTGATCTAGTATTTAGTATTGTTTAATGGAATGTATATCAGTGTATTAAAGTCAATACTTCATTCATTTAAACCAATATCTTTCTTGATTCTTTGTACAGTAAGAAAAAAAGAGTCTTTGTACCTGTGCTGAAGTTCACTGCTGTGAGGAGTCCAGTTCTGTCTCTCACTCTCTGGTCCAGCCTGTCTGCATCACCTGGACACCTTAAACAAACAGATATATATATATGTAAAGTACCATGTGTACAAACAATATGACTGATTCTCTTCTGTTGAACATGTTGGATTGTGTATTGTCCGAGTCAGGGTCCTTTTTATTTTACTGTAACTTTGGAAGTTGTGTTACCAATGCTTACTGTTTATTTTATATCAATTTGTAATACAATTAATAAAAACAACAAGGTTTGGGTTCGTTCTTCAGATGACTGTGACGTTAACGTGTAAGCTCAATAATGAACTCCAGCTCAACCAACCATATTGTAATATCTAAGTAATCATCTTGAAATATGACATTAATAATTGTAATATACACATATCTTATTGTGAGGTTGATTTCACATAACTACTTCGACATTAACTTGTCTACATACTTGAGCATAGCCAATTTAAATTAACCTTAGCGATGCATACAGTTCCTACCTACATAATAAAATATCTCTAAGTTACAAGGATGTAACCTTATTTTATCAACCTCAAACAGAAGCCGTTTGTTCAACAGTATTATCCCACTTAACACTTGTCTATTTCGTTTTAACCTTTATATATACAGTCTATGGTTTTAACTTGGAGGGTACGATTACAATCGTTAGCACCGATGTAGCTACCACTAGCTTACATGCTAACCCAAGCCTTACCATTCATTACGTAGCTGATTAAAATCATTAACACATAAATAAAGCACTCGAATTTTACTTACCGCATTCATGCACCGTCTGTTTTAACCGCAGAGCGAGTCACAATAGTCCGATATATAAGCATGAAGAACAAACAACCACGGCCGGCTACAAGTTGTGTTTCCTGGATGAGCTGAGCAGGCAGAGTCCCTGTAGCTTCACGGAGCAGCTAGCGGAGAGACAAGAAGCTAACAGCGGCAGGCACTTGACAGAGCCGTCACTCAATGTGACCACGCCCTAATTTATGCCCAAACTTTAAGACCTAATATAAATAAAAGGGTCGCGTTAGAAAACAATTCACTCTCAGATCCATAATCATGAAGGTGGAATCTAACTATATCGATAATAACATGTATGGAGCCAGGGAGAGAAACATGTTTTTTTCTGCTGTAAAGTTGGGCATTTTAACATGGGGGTCTATGGAAATTGCTCCTTTCTGCAGCCATCGCCTATCGGCCAATATATGAACTGCAGTGTGTGGCACTTCCGTATTGGCTTCACGGCTCTACCCCACAGTTTGCCGCTTGGTCTAGACCCATGTTTTGATGGTCAAAGATCACAATAAAACTATTCTCAAAGTGATCACATGTATCTGTGGCGTGCTAGTATACAGCGCTGGCAGTAGTGAAAATTACCGCCTTTTTTCCCACCAAAAACAAACAAGTAGCTGACTTGCACACACACACACACACACACACACACACACACACACACACACACACACACACACACACACACACACACACACACACACACACACACACACACACACATTCATCCTTCAAACAAACAAGGCCAGTAGCTAACTCAACTAGCTAGCTGTACAGGTAGCTAGCTAGGCTTAATGAACTCCTAAGCTAGCTAATGTTAATTAAAAAAGGCAGTAATTCTAATGCAAAACTGTGGGGCAGTATTCTTAACCCGTTAAGCCCGATTGCCCCCGGTACCACAGCGTCCCAGGGCTTGTTAAAATGTAACAACCTATTAACGTTGCATACCCACTTAACAGGAAGAAACTAAGCTAACAGATGATAATAACCATTTTTACCTAAACGAAACATAATTCCAACACCAAGTGTCTAAATCAGCACTCACAATGCCACATTAGCACATGACTGGCGATTTTTCTACTTCATGCTATCTGCACAAATGACATATCATATGAAAGCTGAGATTCATCAGATTCCATTGGTATAAGTCTCATCACTGTACGACAAAACTCACTGAACTAGCAGCCAGGAAAGAGGGTTTCCATCATTATGGTTTTTTTAGGCGGGGGGTTTAACCTGAGCTTACTCTGACACAGCAATATCTATATTGATTCTGACACTTCTACAGCCAACTCACAGGTGTATCATTGCTTTGATAACAACTATTATTCATATATATATTCATAAAGTAGGCTACTTGGTCTGAAAGCGCCTTTTAACTTGAATGGTGATTTCTATTTCATTTATCTGACAGTGACGTAGTAAGCCAGCATGCCCAAAAGAAAACGAAGTGTCGATCGTTTTTTACGCAGCGCGGTCTGCCTGTGCTCCGTTTGGTTTTTGTGTAATTTAGACGGCGCAGGTGTTCAGATGAGGTTTTCTCTGGTGCTTGTTTCCAAGTGGAGATAAACACTCTTATTAATTCATTTAAGTTAATGATGGGGTTTTAAAGTAACAATTTATCCTTTTTAATTAAAACATAGTTTGTGGTGCTATTATTGTTATTATTGAGAATGCAGTGAGACCTGAAAAATGTTGTAATTTGTGTAGCATGTGAGCTAACTTTTGTTTGTCCTTTGTGTTTTGAAGGTTTTCAACCTGATCAATTCTTGGAGCTGTCTTGATAAATAAAGACAAAAAGAACGAATTTGAGTTGTCCAAAGCGTCCTCTGTTGCCCTCTAGCCTATCAAGTCAGGCTAAATCACTGAAACAGGCCAAAAACCTGAAGGACTTGACAGTTGAAAACCACAGGTGAAAACCAAGCGGAGCAGCCTGGGCCAGAGGATAAAAGGCTTCAGACGTCCAGAGAAAGCTGTTGACGCAGAGAAGGGGAAACTGTGGATCTCCATTAGCTCAAAATGGTGGAAGAAATCATGGGGAAGACGGTTAAAGAGCTCAAGAAAGCAAGAACAAATGCAAAAATCAACTTCACCAGGCAGGCCAACTACCTCAACAGAGAAGCAGGTAGAATGGTCGAAGCAGAGCTAAGGGAGGAATTCACCAAGCTGAAAGAGGGATTAAGAAAGGTTCTTGAAGCAAATGATGACTGCATGGCTGGGTTACAGGCAGACGCTCAAAAGGCCGAAGGAAAGGAAGAAGAAGTTCTTGCAAAGCGGGACGAGGCCGACGGTGAAAGGACTGCAGAGGAGGCTGAAGCCAGAATGGAAGAGGTGAGAGGCCTTATTCAAGATAACCTGTGGTCCAGATATGGCCGATATGAGCTCATCACTGCAATTGAGGAAGCAGAAGAAGCCAGTGAACAAGCTGGGAATGTGCCTGTGGAAGGAACCTACCTGGAAGGCTACGGGGTGCTCCTGACCATTCTAGAGAGGCGGATGAAGGAGGCCACCAGAGTGATGACAGCTTGGGAGTGCTGGATACCCATGATGGCGAAATCAGATCTAGCTGGCAGAGTCAAGGACCTCAAAGCAATAAGAAATAGACTTGAGATGAGGCATGTTGAATTTGTTACCGCACGCAGGATTGCAGCGAAGAAACTGCAGAGGTTCTTCCCAGAGGTCAAGCCCGACAAATTAAAGAGGCCAGAAGAAGTCAAGACTCCTAAAGGGACATAGAAGGCACATGAACGTGTCTGCTATGGCCTAGAGGAGATCGCCAAAGTGCATAAAGTCATCAGTCCTGAAAAACTGCAGAAGTTCTTCCCAGAGGTCAAGCCCGAAGAATTAAAGAGGCCAGAAGAAGTTGAGCTTCTCATAAGCCACAGGGAAGGAAGACTTGCTCCACAGAGAGTGAAGGTGGTTGGAGACCTTGGTTTGTGGGAAAGTCCACTGGGAAAAACAGTAGGCGGTGCACATCCAGAACTGTTTGAGGAGATGGAGGTGGCGGCACACAGGTCCAACACACACTTTGCTCGCTCCATGAGAACAGCTGCAGTCAGGTATGAGGAGAGAAAGCTTCCAAAAGACAAACCAGCACAGTTGCAGAAGGAAGATATGGCTGAAGTAAAGGTCACGGCTGCAACTAATCGTGAGTTCCTGGAATGGTGGAGGGGGGACAGCATTGGAGCAGCCTGTGAGCCTAAGTGTGGAGGATGTCGGTGTGGAAATGGCCAACCAGGAGGGAAAGAGATGACCCTGGCAGAGGAGAGAGAGCTGGATACAATAAGGGCAGGCCTAACCTACGTCAGGCAGGATTCTCATATTGCATCACCACACTGGGATGCAAAATATCTCTGGACTGAAGACCCCACTTCTCTCCCCAACAACAAATGTGCTGTGGAGGGCACAGTCCTGAGTACAGGAAAACAGCTGAAGCAGGAGCCTGAGGGGCAAGCTGTAGATAAAGCCCAAGAGCACAAAATGGTGGAAAGAGCTGGTGGCTTATGCCTCAAACCAGGGGTCCGGTCTGGTCAAAGTGGGAGGCAAGAAACTGCAGCAGCGCTCCTGAGAGGAGAAAAAGCAACAGCTGTACGTAAAACTCTCATCCTCCCAAATCAGATGAGAGAGGAGGACAACCAAGCCCTGAGAATTGGGTACAGAGTGGAGGAGTGGCCAATGAGATCAGCTGGAGAGGAGGCAGCGCAAGCCAGAGAGAGTGTGGACAAGCTCCAGAGGAAGGCATTCTCAGCAGCCATAACAAGAGCTCAAGCCGAAATAAATCAAAGAGATACATGCCTCGAAGACCCACAGGGAAACAGAAACAGGAAGAGCCAATGGGAGAAACCTAGAGCCAAGCAGACTCCTACCAGAAATCTCACAGGAAAGACAGTGAAGGATCCTGTGGAGGTGAAAAGATTCTGCAGCCTTCAAAAACGTGTCGGTGTCATGGCCTGGGTGTGGAGAGCTGCAAGGAAGTGGCTGGAGATTAAGGACCAGCCTAGGGCAGAATCAAAGTTGGAAGTAATATGGCACACAAGGAATGGAGATGTGGGAGATGTGGTGTGGCTGGCTGACCAAAAGGCCCTGAGAGGACATTACAAACTGGCAGAGTGGTCAGTGTAAATACTGATGGAGAAGGCATCGTAAGGGATGTAAATGTGAGAACCTCTCCCAGCTACCCAGTCCCAGCGATGAAGAATAAAGTCTTTGGAGGGTACAAGGGACATCCAAGCAGGATCCCTGCCACTATTCTTCATAGAGATGTCAGGCGGCTTGTCATCTTACTTCCTGTGGAAGAACAGGTGTGATTTGAAGGTGAAGAACTGGTGTGAGCTCCTTGGGTTAGAAACCAGGAGCTCAAGTGGGAGGTGTCGAGACGAAAGTCAATGGGTCAATGTATGATGTCTGTGAAAAACGGACTAATAAATAATTATGTGTTTTCATTTAGATTATTATTATTATATTATTGTTCAATACCACGAGAGGGTATTTGTTTATTTTGATAGCGTGGGCTACTTTTCAGAAGCGAGCTGTAGAAAAAATATGAATGCCGCTTCCGGCAACACGGCTACAAAAAGGGGTGTAGTTTGTGATGGCCGGTCTCTTGCTCTCAAAGCCACGGAGAGAGAACCAGGCGACAGTGTGTGTGAGGCTCCGGAGACGCCGTTGGTATGTGTATTGTGTTTATTTACTTGATCTGTTGTCGCACTTTGCGAGAGTGCTGTTGCGCAATCAGCTGTGTTTTTTACGCAGCGCGGTCTGCCTGTGCTCCGTTTGGTTTCTGTGTAATGTAGACGGCGCAGGTGGTCAGATGAGGTTTTCTCTGGTGCTTGTTTCCAAGTGGAGATAAACACTCTTATTAATTCATTTAAGTTAATGATGTGGTTTTAAAGTAACAATGTATCCTTTTTAATTAAAACATAGTTTGTGGTATTATTGTTATTATTGAGAATGCAGTGAGACCTGCAAAATGTTGTAATTTGTGTAGCATGTGAGCTAACTTTTGTTTGTCCTTTGTGTTTTGAAGGTTTTCAACCTGATCAATTCTTGGAGCTGTCTTCATTAAATAAAGACAAAAAGAACGAATTTGAGTTGTCCAAAGCGTCCTCTGTTGCCCTCTAGCCTATCAAGTCAGGCTAAATCACTGGTACAGGCCAAAAAACCTGAAGGACTTGACTCCCACCCTTGCACTTCACTCGCGCCGACCCAAAGTTTAATGATGGCTCATCATTCACACCGCCTGCAGAGAATGACACAGTCTATGCAACGGAGATGCAAGTGTACTACAGCTGGCTCGTTATCAGGTACATCGGAAGCAATGGACAGCAGCCTGTGCCTGGACTAGGGGGCTTCACCTCTGCAACTGGTACCCCTCCACTCAGAAAATCAACAATGGACTACTTCACGCCCATCCATCAACCAATCACTGACAATGCAGTTGTTGGTGAGCTACTGAAGCGTTCTGAGCTAGCCACTGATGAGGTGGGTCAGAGGTGGGTCCTGAATACATTTGATCTTGGTGTCTGTATGAAAGCCCTACCCATCATCTGGCGTTGGCCAGATACATGTGTCCGTCATGTGGTTATGATTGGACCCTTTCACACATCCATGAACTATATTGGGATGCTCACACGCCGCAAAATGTGTGGTTCTGGATATGCAGCGGTTCTGTTTGAGGCACAACTGGTGACAAGTGGATCCCTCAAAGGGTTTTAAGTGGAAAGGCATACGCAAAGTCCCTCTCTTGCCTCAAAACTGTGTGCGAGTCAATGGAGAGGCTGTTGATGGAGCGGTTCATTGAGGAGGAAAGCGTCCTTATCACTGACCCTGCTGCACTTCTCAACATGACCCAGTCTTGCAATCGAGAGCACCTCGATGAAGCCCTCAAAGAGCGCTCAACTCTAACCCTCATCGAGAAGTATCACGCCTATGAGGAGAAGGTGCTCAAGGGTCACCTGGGAAAGACAGCTGCCTTATGGATGTCGTTTATGTCACTGTCATCTTGTCTTCATGCTCCTCCACTCCGTTAAGACCAACAACATCCAGTTGTTTCCCACATGCAATGGAGAGATGGCAAATATCTTCTTTGCATTTGATGGACACAACTACTCAAGGTTTGTGCTATTTACATGACAATTTACCAAATTGGCATTATGAGAAAAGCTTTGAAAATAAATGTTTCTATGTAATCTGTGCATTTCCTTATCTGCAGATATCTGACTTGGCTGGAGGTCTATCTGACAAACCTGGAGAACACACACCCAGGGGCCAAAGAACTGCTTTCTAAGGGTGCAATTGCGGTGGCCCGCTCAATGATACCAGGGGCACTTAGTGCAGTCGACAAGACCATGGAGGACACGTTCATGCGCTTTGCCAAATCATCAGGTACATTTCGATTTGTACCCAGACATTGTGTATGTACATGAACAGATATACAGACATTGTATCAAGATTATTATATTATATAATACAATTGTATACTGCTCTCACAAAACTATATTTTATTTGATGATTTCTGAATTAAAATGCATGTAGCTTATTGTGTGGGAGCAGTAGATCACATATTTGTTTCATACTTTTAAGGTGGCTTCACTGGACTATACAGCCAGTTTGGGGCATACCAGAGGTGGTGTCGAACAACCTCCACACGGGCACAGTTTTATGAAAAGACCCTTGAGATGGTGGACCTCATCAAAGACCCAGACTGCCAAAGGGCGGGGAAACATCGGGAGCTGGAGAAGGCAGAGGTCAAAAAGGGTGAGGAGGCCATTCAGCGAACCATCGAGACAATTAGGAACTTTACGAACCCCTTCACCATCTCAGACAAGGACAGGCTCTACTCCCTGGCTTCTGAGGCTCCCGTCCTCATGGAGGTCGAGATGGACGTGCTACAAGCAGAGAGTGTGGGCAAGGCTGCTAAAGCTGAGTTCATCAAACGGCTACAGAGCAGAGAGCCAGGTAGCTTCTTTGACCCAATCAAAAAGAAGAAGCTCAAGACCATGGAAGCTTGTAACAAAAAGGTCACCCGCACATCCTCACAGGGAAAGGTAATGAGATGATCCAATACCTGAGGTCTACTGTATTATTGAAATTAAATATTTGAATAACCTTTATTTTGTATTGTTGTGAACCCATATGTTGTTAATGATACACTATCAGTATCATTCCAGGTCGTCCAGTATCAGGAGCAAAGCAATCTTGCCTTCCTGCTCCTTGTCAAGTCACAGCGTGCAGGGAGCCATTGGACTTGGAGGAACTCGTGAAGTATCCCCTAATGCCTGTGCCCCTAGCCTTGGGACACCAGATGGCTTTTTCTCCAAGACTAATGAAGCGGCTCTTCTGCACTACATTCTGGAGGACACCACCCCAAAGGATCTGCCATACCCTAAGGATGCCCTGTTCATCCAGGATGGCATGGCTCTGCTCCATGTCCTCACCAACCTGTGGGGAGATATGCCTACAAGTGCTTGATCAGATGGTGGCCAAAAAGCACTTTTTGTTCTCGACTGACAGTTACCATCCAGGATCTATCAAAGCACAGGAGAGCTTGAGACGTGGCAGTTCAGAGAAGATCATTTTGGCTGGACCAGCAACCAGGAAGCCATATGACTTCAAGATGTTTCTCACACATCATGACAACACAAAGCCACTCTGCCAGCTCCTGCTGCGAGTATGGAGCGATCAACAGCAGCTTCAAGGCTGGAGAGAACAGACATGGCAGTGCTGGGCGTGGAAGGGAGGGCCCATCAACTTCTCTCCTCAACTGGCAAGGTACATTGAAAGCCCATATTAAAAGTGATTGATGGTTAAATTATACTCTAAGTGATTATCTGTGATTTGTGTCTCTGTCCTTGTTGATCAAAGTGCAATGTCCCATTGTGTATCAGGTTGAGGTACGTGAGCTCCCCACTATCTACAGCAACCAGGAAGAGACTGATACACGGGTGGTGCTCTACCTTCATCATGCTGCTGCCCTTGGGTACAAGCATGCTGTAGTCTGAACACCTGACACAGATATCTTTGTGACTCTTCTTTACCACGCTCACGCCATCAGGCTGACTATATACCTGGATACGGGGTCAGGGAAACAGACAACTTCTCAACCTCTCTGAGCTCGCAGAGTCCCTGGGAGAAGACTACTGTGCCACACTGCTTGGATTCCATGTGTTCAGCGGAGAAGACTGCCCCAGTGCCTTCAAAGGGAAGGGGAAGGTGGCGCCCTTCAAAACGCTGGAGAAGAACCCGAAGTTTCACAGGGCGTTCAGTCGACTCGGTGACAACTGGAATGTCAAGCCTGAGGTGCTGAAGCAGTTGGATCAATGCACCTGTCTGATATATGGAGAGAGTCGTGAGTCTCCAGTGGACGCAGTCCGGGCCAGGTTGCTGCGCAGAATGGTGGGGCAGGACGATACACTCACTGCCCAGTCTAAGGTTGACCTGGCTCGCCTTCCTCCATGCTAGGATGCTCTGAAGCCGCACGTCCACCGTGTGAACCATCGCGTCGCCCTGTACAGGCGAGCTGATGAACCCATTAGAAAACCAAACCCCTATGATGAGGAGCAGGGATGCATGAGGACTGATGGAGTGCTGAGACCGGTGGTCCTGTGGTCCTGTGCTGCCAACCTCCCTGCTTGATCTCCTGGAAACGACAGAGCGTGAGGAGGAAGACGAGAGGAAGAGGAAGAGGAATCTGACTCTGATGATAGCATTGACAACGATGATTGAGTATTAATCAGATTAGTGAGAAGCCAAACCTTAACTGCTTCTGACCCTCTCCTCTCTCT